>MU790653.1:0-61871 GCA_027886635.1 Lentinula boryana
GAACGTCAGCATTATGTTTTCGCCCTTATTAGCAAACTCTTTGAAGAGCTCCCTTCACATTACACTGTTGGAATACTCTATGACATTGCCTGTGCAGTGGAACGCAGTTGTGTAAACTGGGGCTTTCTCGATGAATATCTACCTCGTATCACTTTTGCAATATCCGTTTTTCATGCTTTTGGTCACGGGTGGGCATGTCAGTGTGTCTACCATCCGCGGAAGTGCATTGGGTTTGGGCTATCGGATGGTGAGGGTTGCGAGAGGTTTTGGCATTCAATCAGCAAGCTTATTGCTTACTTGAGAGTTTGCGGCGTGAGTTATGATTATCTCAATCAAGTCTTTGCATAACACTAATTGACATTTATAGCATCACATACGTCTTTATACTCTCGATTCGCAAATTCAACATGCTGACAGTGAGAGCCTGGCAGGCTTAGGAATCAGGCTGACTTATGAATAAACAACCCAGGTCACAACCAGCTCCAATTAAACAGGATTAAACACTACCTACCACCTATCTACTGTGACCATTAAACACCCCTGTGCAGCTGCAAATAAACAGAACTATAACCAGCAATTAAACAATCCAACTGATTTTTTTCATCATTTAAACAGTAATTGCGATATATATTTTACCTACAAAATAAACAATAACCCTGTGATAATAAGCAGAGGTAATAAACAGACTGAATCGCAAATAAACAGAGCAAACTCGCAAAGCAAATAAACGGTGGAAATAAACAGAGGAAAATCTGAAAGATCTGAGTCCAAGAAATAGAACCGCGTTCAGCGTTGTCCTCTTTGTCCCCTCGCGCCCCTAGAGGGGGTCACACCTTGGCCTACCTTCCCACCTCGCCCACGTCGACCCGCAGACCTACTTTGCTGCAGTGCTTCCGCTTCTCTCACGCAGGCTCGGGTTGCCCGCTGTGTACCTTCTCCCGCTTCTGAGTCACATTTACGTTTGCGGCTGGGCCCACTAATCGAGGCGGCAGGAGGACTGTTGGAAGGGGTGGCACCCATCAGCTTCCCTTCTCGCACACGCGCTCGAGTTGTCCGTTGTGTTCGTTCTTCAGTCTCCAATTTACGCTTGCGTTCGCCGCTGGGCCCAATACCAAAAGCAATCGGCACATCTGCAGGCACAGGACCGTCGCTGGGCGGAGTGGGCGCAGTCACTGCATCCTTGGGAGGGGAAACAGCATTGTTGGAAGGGGTGAGGGATGATTTTGTCTTCTCCGGAGGTGCAGGAGCATTGTCAAGAGGGGCGGGTTCAATTGCAGGAGCCGGAGAGTACAAAATTTCTTCTCCCGTCTGCCGTTCTTGTTCCTCCGCACATTCATGCCCCAGGACACGTCGCTGTATATCATTCTTGCCTCTGAAGGTCAACGGAAGCGGATGGTCAACATGTGAAACACTAGCCAAGTATTTCACTAGCGAGAAAAGAGAAATTATATTAAGTGTTTCGATTGAGGCAAGCTGAACTGCCCCTGGGAACTGGTCCAGATCAATGTAGTCTTCCGGATGAGTGGCAATATGCGCAACAGGAACCGAGGGCATGTTGATATCTGGAGGGTAGGAGAAATCTATAGCATATTCATTACTGAAAAAGCGGTAATGAAAATTTGAATAACATACCCCACAAAGCTTTACGATAGCCAGCTAGCAAAGCTATCAGTTGGATGCGGGTGATGTTGTCAAGATTGAGTGGCGGGAGGATTGGAATGCCTGCAGCATTCCGAATGACAACATCAGCGCCGTTTTCGAGCGGGGTGTTTTCTGCACCATCCAATGATTGCTTTGGGTGCTCTGTAAAATACTGTAAGATTCTCTTTCATACCGCTGCAAAAGACTGAAGTGACATACGTGGCAGAGTCTCTTCACAAAATGCTTCCCAGCTTTCATCCATCTTAACGGCCTCCTCCCCTTCAGGAAAAGCCTTGAGGGTACTGTCCGGGTCATAGCGGTAATGGGCATGTAGACTGAAAAAAAAGACAGGCGATATAAGAATGAGTGTCGGCTTGGATTGAAGACAAACTTACCGCAAACACTGCGTTGTGTTGGAGTCGTCGCGATAACCAACCAAAAGCAGCATTTCAGCTGGTCCTATTGCCCCGCTTTCGGCGAAAGCACAGAGAGAGCTATACATGGCCCCTTTGAACATTTCTTGGTTTCTACGGAAACAAAAAAACACACATTAGCATGGAGACCGCCGCAAAACAGAGTGATCACTTAACTGGAAAATGTCCACTGACTCAATCTCAGTGTAGTGCTGCTGGTCAGCCCTCGCCCACAGCTCTGTTAATGCATTCTGATACAGCGCTGCAGAGTTGGGAGTATGAGTCATGCTACCATTCCCTTCAGTAAGATCCGCTATACTATCGCCACCTGGAGACACAGACTCCTTGCTCTGTCTTATTTTCTCGTTCATCAGGTCAAGGATCGCAGACTTGTTCTCGCGCTCGAACACCTTCTTAGGGGCAGCCGCATTTTTGAATGAGACCAGTGCATCCGCTGCTCTGATGAACTCCTGAGGGCCACGAGGGTCATTGTTTTCGAGTTGAAGATAGCGTAAAGCGAAGGTTTTCTGGTTCTTGGGAATGAAGGTATTGTTTCGATAGTTTTTGAAGACGTCTCGAATGACCTGCACCATTGATTAGCTCATACTGTAGAGCGAGGACAGATATTACTCACAGTGCGCCACTGGGTAGAAGTCTTCTTCGTCTTATCTAGATTCTCAAAAGCATTCATCTCGAGAATTTTCGTGATAGTCAGGTCAAACCAGGTTGACACTTCAGAGGGGTCTGGTGATTTGTCTTCCTTCCCAGCATGCAGCTTGTGCTTAACCAGCAATTTTTCCATCTCGGGGAAAAACGTCTGGATGATTTCGACTTGATCCTCTGACAGCGACGACCTTGCCCCCCGCTTTTTCTTCGAAGGTTGTGTGTCAGGCTGTTGTTGATCCGCAGGAGGAGCCGGAAGAGGAAGTGAACTGTTCACGGAAGCGTTCAACATTTTTTGAGCAAGCGTAAGCAGATGGTGGTTTGAGTACAGGTTTGAGAGGTTGAAGGCGGGGATCGGTTAATGCTTGCTTTGAGTCGCGCGATTCATGTCTGCGACTATTGTTCCATGCCACCAATCTTTTACCATATTAAACACAGTAACATCCCCTCAAACTAAAACAGACAATGAGAATCTTTGAGATTGTCCATTATACAATGCGGATAATCACATACCTTGGACCAATCTGACCGAATCTATTTACTGCCTTAGTTTGAGGTCATTGCGGACCCCGCACGATTATTGTATGGTGACACTGAGCATCTGAAGTTGATCTTGAGTCGCTTGGCCGGCACTGGCAAGCTGTAGAAGAGATACTAAGATAGGATTTGTAGCAGCTGCGGCATTGATTTGGTCGATGACAGCAGGAGTAGCGATGGTCGTTTCAAAAGTGGAAGGTGTGAAACTCGTCGTTGAAAAGCCGCCGTACGATGTTGCACTCGGAGCCTGGTTAGAGAATGTTAGTAGATAGATTGCTTTGTGGAACGTAGTATTCGGGTAAATGTGAGGACCGATTTCAACTTCCCATTTTCCGCGAAACTGCAGATCATGTGGCGGAGGAGCGGAGGATGTATTCAGTGCTACCTTGGACCCTTTTTTGGCTTTGCCGGTGAATTTAGGAAACACGGAGGTAATCCATTCCTCTCATGCTAAGGCAAACTTAAGTGTCAGGCATAGGGTGCTCTTGGCTACTTACAGCGCTGAAGGGAGAAGGCAAAGATATGACTATGATATACAAATAATGAATGAGAGGATCAACCCGGATTGTACTAACGCACCTTTCTGCGATGCTCTTAAGCTCCTCTTCAGCCTTCTTGACCTCCCATCCTCTTTCTGGACCAGTTTGTAGATGCACATCGAAGTTGCTCATGAGTGATGGTCAGCGTCTAAATGGTTTGGACTCAGATAACTTGTGCGCCTAATTTTAAAACTTCCATGTTAAACATTCAACAATGACCAGTTGTGTTCGTAAGTAACTCTCATCGCAGTGTATCTTCTTGTCGTAACTTGGAACGCTCATGGAACGCTCAGAAAAAAGAGCTCCAATCTTCAGGCCTTTGGCCCGCCAAAAATCGCACCCTGCTACAGCGAGTTTCGAGCCAGCCTACGAAGAATGAAAGTTTTCAAGACTTCCATTTCTCAATCCCAAAACCTACAATTTCCGAAGTTCCGACCGAAGAGACTCGCGTCCTACGAACCTGAGCGGTCTCATTAGCCGATTCTGGGTCTTCATAAATATCTTACTTTATCTTCATGGCATCCAGTCTTGCACTCCGTCTGTCAAACTTCACGGTTCATCTGCCCTCTTCCCGTTGACCGTTGACTATGATGCTGTTCCCAGTCTTGTTCCAACTCGGACCTCTGCTTGCCGTGATCTTTCTGCAGCACCCTCCTTTGGCCAATACTGCTGCAATAGAAATAGACCGCACCATGGAGCAGGGTGACGCCTCGATCATTGGTACATTCTCAATTTCGTCCTTCACGTACGCATCTGTGTCAATCTCTGATAATGCCCACTCAGATCCGGACCAGGAGTGCACACCCTGCAATTATGCGCCTGTCACGAATCAACTGAAATCTTTCCCTCCGGTATGGGAACCTGCTTCCATCTTGCCTGAGGATTCAGCAGCCCTTGCAGCGTGGAACTCAATATCGGCTACTATTCCTACAAGCATCGCCAAAAAGGTTTTTACTTAGTTTTCAGCTGTGAAACAACGCACAAATAAAGTTCATTGCTCAACAGACTCAACCTCCACCATCTAGTTACCCCTCAAGCGCTGTACAAATCTTGTGAACATACCAAATAAATCCTGAAGAAAATGCAACCTTAGGCACGATAGGCTTTCCCCTCTCGTCATTGTCAGGTTTGATTTGAAATATTGTGATCCAGCGCTTACTGAATAAACTAAGAACAATCGGCGCATATCACTTGGACACCTACCTCTACCTCTGGCCTTGCCAACCACCACCTCTCCCCACTGACCTTTGCTCCCAAGAACCATGACTCAAAAAAAACGAAAAATCTCCAAGAAAGAACTTCAGCAAAATACAGCGCAGTTTTCTAACCGGACAGCTCCACAAAAGACATTCACGGTGATTGATAATGGGCAAAAGTCTGTCCGAGCTGAGGCTCTACCGAGAGTTTCACCACCAACCCCTTCCGTCAATCCTCACGCTCAGCCGATGGGGCCAGCCCTCCAGGAAGACCAACCAAAGATTGAGGATGATGTGAAGGAAGCCGATGCGGATTTCATAGAGGAAACCCGAACTCAGGTACGTTCCTTGCCACTGTGAATAAGCTTGGGCTCATGGTTATCTTATTTCATACCAGCGTGCCAAACTTCTTGCAGAGTACGCGGAAATGTTCAAACCAGCGGCCCAGCTACTCATGTCACAAGAAGCGGATTCACGTATAGGCACGCGGTGCTTCTGTGACCAGGCAATTCGCCAAGTTCGATGCCTTGAATGCTTTCAGTTTGCTCCCTTGTGTCGTTCCTGCTGGGTCCACGCTCATCAGCACCAGCCGTTTCATTGGGCTCATGTCTGGGACACTGAACATGGGTACTTTCACCGTCAAGACATTTCAACCATCCTTGATTCAGACCTCTCTGCCATCCCGCTCGGACATGATGGCGATATCTGTCCTCAAGCGTCTAAGCCTTCCCTCATGACACTTGTAGATCATGATACTGGAGTTCACGCTACAAAAGTGACCTTCTGCGGCTGTCACGATTCTAACAAGTGGCGGCAACTGATGGACGCCAACCTCTTTCCTGCAACGGTGGCTGAACCGCAAACAGCATTCTCATTTAGGACTCTTCGGCACTGGCAGCTCATCACCTTGCAGTCCAAGATCACCGCGTATGACTATGTACGTGCTCTTCGTCGGCAAACTGACAATGTATTCACGGGAAATGTGCCAGTAAGTTCTTTAAATCTTCCCGTGAGGATTTGTTTAAGCTAGATCCTTAGGATGTCTACAAGCAGTTCCAATTCGTTAGCCGAATCTGGCCCCTTCTTGAAGCAGAAAAGCGATTTGGGGGAGTTTATGGGAATCACATGAACGAACTGTATCCCCGCCGCCCCCAAGACAATGTCATGGTCTACTGCCCCGCTTGCCCGGAGGCAGGCGTCAACATGGAACCGAACTGGGACAAGACACCACCAGAGTTGAGGTACGTGTATACATTTTCAGTGTAGAACTCGTCTACAACAGAACAGTAGGCACCTCAATACGATATTCAACACCATCGATGGGAATTTCAAGACCGGTAATTACGCAAAGAACAATGACCCTAATGACGTATCCCTTTTCGCTGGACGGGCATATATGCCAAATCAGAAACGTCACCAGCATTACCTTGAAGCAGTTCCACAGATCCAAAAAGAGGTATGATTGTTTTTACTGACTTTTCAATATTGCTAACATGGAAACTGTATCTTTGGCAGAAGGCAACGTGCAGCCACCTCAAGGTCGAGAACGGTGCTAATCGAGCCAAGTTCAAAAACATGAGTGTCACTGGGAATGTCAATGTCCAGTGTTCGCATATGTTTGTGTGTTCGAGTGTCGATATGAAGGGAGGTGAAAAGTAAGTCCTATGATAGTCCTTTGTAGTTACTTCGGCTAATATTGATGCAGCCATGCTACTGTGGACCTTGCTATTAAGCTCCGCGTTGAATCCTGTCGTTTCGACAAGGATAAGCAGCCACACCGAGTCTTTAGCTACGACAACATGTGTAGTCTGGCCGTGAACATAGTCCAACGGTGGCTCAAGTTTCATAAAGATGACGCAGACGTTGTTCAGAAGGCTTCTTGGACCATACCCGCTTGTCATGTTAACAATCATCATGAGGGATGCAACTACCTCTACTGCTATGTGTACAAGATGTGTATGGGCCATTTCCATGGCGAGACCGCTGAGTATGCATGGGCAATATTCAATGCAATTGGTCCTTCTGTCTTGCAAATGAGTATTGGTCACCGCATTGATACCTTGATCATCCACTATGGCGATTGGAATTGGAGGAAGGTTGTTGGTTTGTGTAAGCTCCCTACATCCTTGGAAATAGAACATACTGACTTTAGAAAATGTATGTAGCTCGACAACTCGAGAAAGATCTCAACGACGCTAAATGCAAGTATGTTGAGAAGCGTGACTCTTTTGCCGGGCTTTGTCGACTATTCGATTCCAAGATTGTTCAATGGAATGCTATGGATCGTTCGCCCCACGTTGACCCCAACAGCAAACGTACGGTCTTCAGTATATACTCACATAACCAGGAGAAATGTATGATTGGGTGACTTCCTCACCTTCCACATACTGAAAATTTAACAGCACCTACTCTGAAGGCCCTTGTGGACAAAGAGATGTTGTCAAGCGATATAATTGCAGTGTGTTCTGGTAATGTAAAACTTGGCGCTGTGGCCTCCTGGATGATGGAAGGACTTCGATTGTTTCAGCTACAGTGAGTGAGATATGTTCAAATGTTTCTGATATAACTCTTAAATGGTTCCAGAAATCGCATTCGGATGTTAGCGAGAACATCCGCCACACCGACAAAATCGCTCTGCAACCAACGAAGCAAGCTTTCGGCGGACCTAGATGCATGGCGTAAGCTTCAGAAACGTTACATGGTTTCTATTGCATCGCGAATATCTCGTCAACCAGATGAGCAGCATCCAGAAGACCAATTGCTACTACTCCCCTCGGATTTCACTCCAGCTGAATGCCAGCAGCTACGCCTCATTCCCCTGGCAACAAAACAGATTCAAATGCTGGAAGCCATGTTAGGTGAAATCATTGCTAATCTCCAGACTACTGTCAAGAATCTTTCTGCTGCTTTTGAACGCAAGATTAAGGATGCGTGCGGACAAGATGCAAACACCAAATCGATTGTTCAAATCCGGAAAATCGAAGCAAAGCGGAATGATCTAATGGGTGACTATGACCTATTTCGGGAGGCGTTGAATGCTCTAGACGGCCTCGATGAAGGAAAGTGGCCGCCCCTGGCGCTAAAAGATACTTTTCGCAAACCCACTGAACGCCGCCGCAATCCTGGAGACTCCCGAGTTCTCGAGGGAAATCTCTGGGGAATGACTAGCGCTGGACATGCTAGATGGGCTTTGACAAATACGGAGGGAGTTATTTCGGGATATAATGAAGGGAATGGAGGTGAGGAAGGGGGTTCGAGCAACGATGCTCCATTCAACGCCGAAACCCTAAAATATCAAGGCATGTCTCCACCTGTATCATGGAAATCTGTCACTGAGTCTGCTCATTGTGCTCACAGGAACACAAATGTCTGCACGACGGGGTAAGCTATTTCATTTTAATCAGCAACAAGACACTAATCATTGCGTCAGCGAGAGTCGAGAAGGCTCCTAGACCTACAGGGGAGCTTCCATCTGGAAAACTTCCGGAAACTCTTGAGCATGCGGAGCAGCCGGGCATTAATGCGGATGGATGGATCTGGTCAGCCGGACGCTTAAAGCACATGTCAATGAAGGAAATCGAGGTCTGGGAGGAGACAAGTACGGCATAGTGTTTTTTCCAGTGGTGTCAATCCATAACTTTCCATCCAGATAACAGGATACAGTGGGCCAGGTCAGAGGCTGACTTCGAGCGATGGCAGGAGCAACTGGAGGTCAAGCATGCAGACTTCATGCGCTTCATCCGATACGCGGCTTATGCTCGAGATGTCTGGCTTAAGCTAGCTCAAGGGCCATGTTCATCATCACTAGGACATATAGCATACAGAAGAGAGCACTCAAATATGTGGGAATCATTATGTGCGGAGGCGGAAGGAAGATACAACCACTGCGGAATACCTGGTCTTCGGATTGTTACAAAGGGGAAAACATTTGTGGATAATGTCGCGCAGTGGCGACAAGAGGAAGAGAAACATTTTTCCTTCAATCGGTGAGTGGTGCTATCTAGGGCTTTATGTTTTGTTTTGCTCATCATTGACTAGCTGGGCAAATCGACCACTGTTCAAGGACCCAACCACTCATGATGAAGGGTTTGGGGACACGCGCTTACCAACACCATTGGCTGACAACCCAGAGTTGGAGCCTTCACTCAAGCGCAAGCTTTCCGAAATGTAGTCGGTCTGTTTATATCTGATTATCTACAATGCAGTTTACTCATGTGTTTAATCTTCAGGCTGACTTCGCCCTTACTTGGTTTATTGCAGTGTTTTATTAACTAGCTAGATACTTATCAATGTGTTTAATTAGGTATTTATTCGTGGGTTTAATCAAGTGTTTATTAGTGTGTTTGATTGGGTGTTCATTGATACTGTTTTGTGGGGTGTTTATTTATGTGTTGTTTAATGCAAAGTTTAAACAAATTTCACTGTTTAATGCTGCTTAAATGCCATTGGTCTTGACCTCAACTGTTTATTTGAGACTCTTACTTCTACAGGAGATGATGGCATAACACACGGCTAGAATAGCTAGAACAATAGTTCCAGTAGGTCGGTCTGCTATGCGTTGAGCCTGGGAATACTTTCAATGGCCTTGAGATGTTCAGCAAAAGTTTTTGAGATGAGAGGCGATTGAAAGGCACCCTGTTCCAATTGTCAGACAATGGTCTGAAATGAATAGAATGACACACCGCATATTGAATGTTACTACCCTCTCCAACAGCGACTGAATGATAATAATGATATGACTTGTATGTTCCGGTCAGCTGTCGAGCAACGTAGGTCTTGCATTGGTCAACAGAGTTCAACTTTTCCTTAATAAAGATGCCTTTGAGAGTTTTGAGAGCGGCCTTTCCTGTATTGTTGCGCCAGGTAGTGAGCTTGTCCTGTACCTTTAGCCGATGTCAGCACTGAGTTAAATAGAGTGATAAAGCTTACCAGAGCCTCAACAACCTTCCCGCGATTGAGTTTCAAGAATTGGTCATGGATTCCATCAGGCATGGTGCTCTCCCAGAGTTCCTGGATATCTGACACCGTAGGACTGGTCCAAGCTTCAATACAACCGCAAAACTCGATGATGATAGGCACAAAAATGCTCATGAAGGCTTCTTGGACCTCTTTCGGAAGGTCTCTGAGGTGGATATCCTTTCGTCGTTTTCCTGGTGTGACAAGTTCCAGGACAGATGTTGTTGGCTCGACTCTGAGGATAGAGGGCTAAATTTATACGTTAGACTCGAATCCAAATTCATTCAATCCAAACGCACCGTTTTTACTACTGCTGCAATACTTTTAATCTTGAATGGTTTGACAGAATTGCCAATCATTCGGGATTGCTCACTTCCTGCATCTTCATCGCCAAATCCTCCAACGTTGAACTCAGCACTAGTGTCCGCCTCAAGGTCTAGCGTGTCACGATGAGACACTGGTTTTGATGGTGTACTGTCACCAGTCTTCCATCCGAGTCTAAGGCCCTGTAAAGAGATCTTGGGTTTTTTACAATGTGGCTCTGAATCATCGCTGCAATGTATCAAAGTTGAGTAGGTTCATGGTAGCATTAATGAAACAGTACATACACTTTCTCATGTTCTGACACGCCGGGATGCTCTGACCTTTTCCCACCAACACTTGCACGCAACTCTCCTTTCTTCTTTTTTTGGATCTTTGGTTTCTTCGTCGGAGGCCTCCCTTCATTGTCAGAGTCATCGAGACCATCTTCGATGTCGAATTCCAACGTTTCATCATCACCATCGGATCCTGCCGTAAAATTTCAGTATTATGCATCGATAGTAGTATTGAGTCAGCAACAATAAAAAAACCTTTAGAGTGGTCTTTGAGCGATTGAACATGTGGACCTATAGGGAGTAAATGTAAGTGAAAAAAGAAGTCGCGCTCAACGTCTGTAGGCTCACCTTGAGGCTGGTCCTTGACTGATGAGCCTTCATTGCCAGTTTTATGAATGCTGTAAGTCTCATAGAGAATCCAAAACGGTGGTACTCACTTATTTTTTCCCTTATTTTCTTCTTGTGGCCACTAGGCAGTGGCTGATTTGCTGTCTCAGCAGTGTTGATATCTTCCCTCTGCATCTGATCCTCCAGCTGCGCTGTATTGAAGATTGCTTCACTTCTGGCTGCCACTGTTGCAGCCTTGGTTGCAGCCTTTTGGACTTGTTTTGCTTGAACCTGATCGGAAGTGCGCCAAGGCGCAGGCATGTCAGGTGCAGCAGGATGTGCATCTCTTTTGCCTCGAAGGGACATTCCATTTCCTGCCTGCAGCGGAGTAATGGGTGTAAGTCGGGCTTGGGTAGTAACTGCCGTCGGTGTATCTTCCTGCAATAAGGTCACTGCTGACATTGCAGTGTCTAACAATCTAAGTCGATGCGTAGAAGGCTTGGGAAGCATCTTCGTGCTGAACACTGGGACGCTGGGAAGGTAAAAAAAATTCAGAAACTTTTCTTGACTCGGACTTCAAGTTGCTTACCATATTCAAGTTACAGTTTTTTTTCGCACGTTCAATAGTACGCCATGTCCAACTTCAGGTGCAAACTGTGCAACCTAAAGTGCAAAAGCCAAGGAGGCTTGAAACACCATGTAGATTTGAAGCATATGAATAATTTTCATACACCTTCTCCACCTCCTGATCATCTTTCTGCCCCTTTTTCACCCCCTCGTTCACCTAGGCGACATCAAAATGGCTCTCTGGTCAGACTTCCATGGTCAGCTTGTCCGGTCAACCTTAGAAAGTATGGCACTCGCACAGAAACCCATCCCATACTGGATGGTACATTTATGTTTTCTCATGCTTCAAGTTTATCTGCCTCTGATCAAAATTTTAGGTACACCTTGCGATTTGGAAGGAAATGATCTCCCGCCTGACAGCACTCCTGTTTCCCCCAATAATCGTGATTGCGCCAGCTATACTCCATTCAAGAATGATACCAAGTTTCAACTTCCCGAATTCCTGTACCAGAAGGTCGCAATGTCTGGTGGAAATATAGACATTCTATCCACGCTTCTTGCTCAATTTCTAGGACCTGAACAAGGTCTCGATAATCCATGGGCCAATCACAAGGAGCTGTACTCACTCATTGACGAGATTCACCAAGGGGATGTGCCCTGGGAGAGTTTTACTGTCAAATACAATGGTGAACTACCTGAAGATCGATCTTCTGTACCAGCTTGGAAGCTCCAGGAATATCAGGTCTGGTTTTGTGACCCCGTAAAAGTCCTTGAGAAGATGTTGGCGAATCCTAGCTTCAAGAATGAAATTGATATTAGTCCTAAGCGGCTCTTCAACAATGGCAAATGTCTTTATCGCGATCTGATGACTGGCAATTGGGCATGGTTTCAATGTGTATGTCAATCTTTATTTCATTCAATTTTCATTCGTTTATTTCATTCATTTATCACATTTGATTTTGCTTCATCTATTTGATTCATTTGTTTCGTTCGATTTTCATCTGTTCGTTTTGTTTGATTCTCATTCGTACTTCGAGGAGCTAATGCTAATGCACTGGGTTCCTCACCTTCTCCACTTTCTCCTTCAAAACCTATTGCACATCTATCAAACAGTGTTACACTGAAATTGAGCAGCTCTCCACTGAGAAGATTGCACTTGCCAAATGGGTGGTTGATCTCATAACCCATACACATACGCGTCTGTTGCCAATCTTAACCGTTCTTGCGTTCCGCAAGGAGAATGAGAACTCCCATCAGAGCTCACTTGAAGCATGGATGTATCCGCTTCTCCCTGCTCCTGCTTCAACCAAGCAGAAATTGATTCTGAAGTTGTGAGGTTCTACAAGTCAGGGTCTAGACCCTTGGTATGCTCGTTTCCCAGTCCAAGTCTAACTTGCTAACTGACTACGCAGCCACAAATTATCTGGACCACATACCGGAAGTATTGACTCTGTGATTCGTTCACACGAGACTTCCGATTCTTTGAATAAACCGCCTGTACACCATCTCCGTACAAACAACTGTGCTCAAATGACTCTGTGCAGCCGCATCTTTCCTCCTTACATATGGCTGGCCAGGGTAATACTGATTAATATGCTTCTAATCGTCACGAAGCATCCGAGAACTCTTCTTCCACAACAAAGCGGTCAAATCCACCAGAACGGTGGTCAGATCAAAAGCCTCAAATTATTCCACGTTCACTGAAGGAGTTTCGTGAACGCGAAGGCAGAACTTATCGGAAAGAGCGTCTTCACGCGTTATGGCAGCAAATTTGCAGCACCGGCTATTTGTCCCATTCGGTCCATAGGCCCCAGGATGCTGCCCAGAATCTCGAAATTACGGCTGACAAAGTCGAACAGCTCAGGGCAGCGTACAAGGCTGAGCTTTTCGGAAGTTGTGGAACTCAGTCTTCGAAGAAGCAGATAGGATGGACAGAGTTCAAGTCCTATGCGTTGGCCAAGGAAGTCAGTGCGTGCATGTACATCTGGGATTTGTGGTACATTCGTGCTCAGGTTTTCATAGAACTTTGGAATATTTTTCACAACGAGCTTGATATCAACCAGAACGGCCATTTGGAGATTGGAGAGCTTGATGCTGCTCTGCGCAAGTCCAGTACATTACTGAGCTCCTTTGTATACTCGGGCTTATATTGTCCATCAGATATTGTGCTTTTGCCTGCAACACTAGAAGAATTCATGACCTTCCTTACCGCAAGCCCTCACCCACACGCAATAACATTCAGTGAATTTAGAGACTTCTTCCTCCTCCTTCCCCGCAAGATTTCTCCAGAAGAAATATATTGATACTACCAGGTCGCGAAATTCCTAGGAGATGATGGATGAGGAGCCGCTCGCATCACTATGGAAGGTATGATTCGTGTTACAGCCCGAGCATGGAGATTAAAGGTCTTCTCAGGTGATGTCAGTCTTAGTGCTAGATAAACCTCCCATACCTCCGTTACGACCTTCGAACGTTGGCCAATCCCATGACTCTTTCGACATGGACACTTTCTAACCAACCTCGCTTCTCACAACGCAAATAAATGGCGACCACTTCTCATGCTCACATTGCTTGCTTGCTTGCTCCACCGTCGCCATCTTCAAAGTTGGCCTACCCACTAGGTCATCCTTAACATCTCATATCTCTTCGGCGGAAGCCTCTACAGCCCACCCATCCACTCTCACCTACTCAACACATCCTATCACTTGCATGATGAAAGAGGCCAAAGAGCGTTTCCAAGCCAAAATCAAAAGGCAGTCAAAGACCTTACCTCAGGCTATCGAGGAATATAAACGTCGCTACGGCATGTCTCCGCCCAAAGGTTTCGATGCCTGGTGGGAGTTTGCTTGGTGGACCTGAAATGCGACGACATATAGCCGAAGTCGCCAGTGTCGCCTCCATTGACATGGTCCAGATCCGTAAAGGAACTTGTCCACCGTTTCAATCAGCAAGGACAGATTCGTCGATGACAAAGTTTCTGCCCGGGCTAAGGGACTGCTATGGTAAATGTGCCTTCGACTGCACCAATTCCAACACTAATTTCTGTGCCAACAGAACGTAAGGTCACTGCTTCCGGTGCTCCTTCGATCAAATTACCCCCAAGTCGTTCGATATCTCCTGCGGCTTCAACGACAAAGGGGGGTTGAGTTATCCTCGCCCACGTCAGGTTCAAATTGAAGAGCCTCGTTTGTATTGTTCGATTTTCATTTGTTCATTTCATTTGATTTTCATTCGTTATTTTGTTTGATTTCTGTTCATTTATTTTGTTTGTTTATTTCATTCAATTTTTCTTTGTTTATTTCGTTTGAAATACTACATTGATTTTCGTTCGTTTATTTCATTTGAATTACTACATGATTTTCTCAATTTTCTTTGGCAGGATGAAATTGCGAAAGACAAGAATGCACATGGAGTGATGTTTGTTCCAGTAATACTCAGAAGTGACAAGACAACGGTTTCCATTGCAACAGGGCAAAACGAATACTATCCACTCTACATCTCCCTTGGAAACATCCATTCAACTGTATGCCAAGCACATCAAAATGCTGTTGCATTACTTGGCTTTCTATCTATTCCCAAAAGTACGCAATCTCCGTACTACTTTATTTCTTATTCTCATATATCTATGTAGCGTCACAGGACCACTCTGGCAGTGCAGAGTTTCGAAAGTTTCGCCGCCAACTCTTCCATTCTTCCCTCGAGCACATTCTTTCCTCACTCCGACCGCATATGACTAGTCCTCACATTACTCTTTGTCCGGATGGACATTACCGTCGAGTTATCTATGGACTTGGCCCATATATTGCTGATTATCCTGAACAGGCATTGCTCACCTGCATAGTGCAGAACTGGTGTCCTCGGTGAGTTTTGTATGGATCCATAGATTTGAACATTTACTGATAGTTCTTCAGATGTACCGCTCCACCTGATAATCTTGATAGCAATTCCGGTCGTCGATCTCATAAACACACAGATACATTATCGGAGGGATGTACGTTAAAAGAGCTATGGGATGATTATGGAATTGTTGCAGATTTACGGGTATGCCTCATTAATCTTGCTTAAATTTTATGATTTTCTGTTAACTGTTAACTGAACAACATCTCCATAATAGCCTTTCACTGCGTCATTTCCACAAGCAGACATTCATGAACTGATATCACCCGACCTGCTGCATCAACTCATCAAGGGGACATTCAAAGATCACCTTGTTGAGTGGGTCTTTGAATATCTGGACCTGACATATCCCAAAAAGGAATCAGAAGAGCGGAAAGCTGACATAGACCGATGGTGCGCCTTTTCAACATAGTTGATTTGTCTCTGACCCAAATTTTTTACAGCATTGCGACTACTACTCCATATCCAGGCCTACAAAACTTTCACGAAGGCCGTGGCTTCAAATAATGGACCGGCGATGATTCTAAGGGTCTGTTACGATCATGTCAGCTCAGGTCTGACTCCGGACACTTCGCTACCTTCTCGCAACTCTTCGCCGAAGCTTCCGCACCTTATCCCGCTCCCTCGTCACTCTCGTCGCGCTCGCCGAAGCGTTCGCAGCTTCGCTACTTCGCATCCTTACATCTTCACATCTTCGCATCTTCGCATCTTCGTATCACCGGATCATCGTATCCGTTATCGATTATCTGATACTTGTTCCATGTGGTTTATTCTCTTATTGATCATCTGATACTTGTTCCATGTGGATTATTGTCTTATCGATTAAATACAATAATTACTATAAGTACTGTAGCTCACTGTACTTACTTCCTCAGTTTCGAAATCGACATAGATTGTCTTTCTCCTATCCTGCACACTCTGAGACTTAGTTCAAAGTCTTCTAACTATCTTCGTCGCTGTGCTACACGTCGCCGAGACTTTAGTCATCGCTATCGCGTTGCACATCTCGCGTCATCTCGTTCATTCCCGCATCGTCTTCGCTCGCACTCCGAGGACTGAAAGGAGCAAGGGCGTTGCTAATAGCTTTGCCGCGTCCCATCTCGCTTCGTTAGGAGATCAAGCGAGTACCCGAGGGTATCTTGCACGATCTTAACAGGGTCTCATGAAGGTTAGATCCATGAATTTATCTCAAGGCACACAACTGACTTAGCGTCTTTAGATATTTCTTCCAGCTATTGTTGGTCATGTACCATTGGAGATGGTGAGAGCCATCCATGACTTCCTTGAATTCTGCTATCTGGCCCGTTGCGATGTAATCGACGAAGATACACTTGCCAAAATGGATTCAATACTCAAAGATTTCCACCGGCATCGCGAAATCTTCTGGACCACCGGAGTCAGACCAGATGGATTTTCCTTGCCTCGGCAACACTCCATGGTCCACTATCGACATCTCATCCAGCAGTTTGGTGCTCCCAATGGTCTCTGTTCCTCCATAACTGAGTCAAAGCACATCAAAGCTGTCAAACGGCCCTGGCGACGCTCAAGTAAACACAATGCTCTTGGCCAGATGCTTCTCACCAATCAACGTCTAGACAAACTAGCAACATATCGCGTGGACATGGAGTCACAGGGAATGTTAGAGATTCCACCACCATTGGCACAATGATTGCAGGCCAATCAACCACCACCGCCACCACCCCTTCCTTCTGATGATCCTGACGATGCTGAGGAAGGCCCTTCTGATGAGCCCTATTCTCAAGGTGATGTGAAACTCTCCAAGAAAGCCGGTGAGTTCTCAGCATCAATGCCCTGATAATTATACTTATTTTTGGATCAGCCCCAGGTGTACCTCGAGCATTACCTGACCTTGCCAAATACATTAACCAACCAGCACTTCCCCTCCTTATTCGGCAATTTCTATACAACCAATACAATCCAGATTCACCTGTTGGTGCAAGAGGTTGTGATGTCCCCATCCATTCATGCCCAGAACTTGCTCAAGATCAGTGTATATTTCTCCACCCATCTGCCTGCGCCACATTCTTTGCCCCAAGTGACATGTCAGGCCTAGGTGGAATGTGTCGTGAGCGCATTCGTTCTGTCAAATCTTGGCGTGGAGGGCCTGCACGATATGATTGTGTTTTTATGGAGGGTGATAGCAGTGGTAATGGGTTCTCAGGCTTGCTGGTGGGACGAGTTTTTATGTTCTTCCGTTTCACTCACCAAGAGCAGGTATTTCCCTGCGCTTTAATACAATGGTATTCAACTGTTGGAAACGCCCCTTGCGATCAAACGGGGCTCTGGATAGTTGAGCCCGATTTCAATCAAGAGGGTTTACCGAGTTTAGAGGTGGTACATGTTGACTGCCTTTATCGCAGTGCTCATTTGATTGGAGTTACTGGGGACACATCAGTAAAACGGCAACCGGCCTTTTTGGCCTTTGCAATCCTTTTCTGTGCCGGATCTTTTTCCCGGACTTATTTTCCGCATCTTTTTTCAACCTTTTCCTTTTTTGGGTATCTTTTTTCTGCTTGGACTTTTTTTGTGCGCCTTTTTTCAACTTGGACTTTTTTTGAGTCCTTTTTTCAACTTGGACTTTTGTTCGAGTCCTTTTCAACTTGAACATTCTGTTTGACTCATTTTTTCCTTAACTTGTATGTTTTAGATGGGCAGACTTGGAGGACATTAACTAATTTGTACATAAGTTGGAGAACATTTGAATAGCAAAGTTGTAGTACATATTCCAACAATAGTATTCTTGACTACAAGTGTCCCTCTACTCCAACTTATGAAGGGTTCAAGGATGAGATTTTTCAAACTCCGACTCCTTGGGCCAAGTTCCCGACCTGCTTATGTAAAGTGCATGTGTTGTTGGAAGGAAAAATTTTTGCCTTTCAATTGCCTCTTTCAATTGCCTCTCATCTCAAAAACTTTTGCTGAACATCTCAAGGCCATTGACAGTATTCTTCAGGCTCAAAGCATAGCAGAGTGATCTTCTGGAGCTATTGTTCTAGCTATTCTAGCTGTGTGTTATGCCATCATCTCGCTATTTCTACAACACTAAAGTTTTTTTTCAGGTTCATTGTGCCCTAATGTTCTATTGACTGGGAGTGAAGCTGTTCCTGTAGGATTGGATGGTTCCCAGACTAGTGAAACAATGGAAAGTGATGGACTTAGCATAGGAAACCCAGGCAGCGACAGTGTTGGCAGGAAAGGCACCGACTTGGAGGCACCGACTTGGAGGTTTGGAGGACTTCGAACGACGAAGAGCATTCCTTTCTATATACTATTCACATACTTTTATCATTCTTTTCGCTTACTTTTCTTGTTCTTTTCTCATTCTTTTTTATGTACTTTTAATCAACTTTTGCGTCCTTTTTTACAATCTTTTCTGACCTTTGAAAAGTCCGGTGATCTTAAATAAGGAGTCGGACATAAGTTTTCAAAGTTTATTACCACATCAAAAAAGTCCAAAAAAAGTTCAAAAAAGGCCAAAAAAGGCCAGTTGCCGTTTTACTGATCAGTGTTGTGGTTAAGACTTAGGTCCTAATGAGGTTTAAGACCTTAAATTGGTTTCTAATTAGGACCTAACGCTGAGCTGGGGGCTTCTGAGGACCTAAATAAGACCTAAGAGAATATGAACATGTGATCCACTGCCGCCGCCGCTGAAGTTCGGGCAACAGATATGAGATCAAGTACATACAGTACTCTTCGAGTGCATCACACAATGGGTAAGATGAAAGGGGAAATGTAGCAATACTTTTGGCAAGGACCGAAAGCAAACTCGTCTCAGTTTCGAGCTGTTTGTCTAGGTTGCATCCGGAACCAGCTTGGCAATGGCAGTACTCAACTAGATCATGAAGCGACGGTCAGACTTCAAGATGATACTGAATTCAAAAATGGTATGATATTTATAATTCTTATTAGCATGGTACAATTTTAATGGTCAAACATCGAAGCAACTCTTGCTGTAGGATCAGTCTTGGGGGAGAAAAAAGCGATGATAGCACATATTCTAGGTGGTGAAAAGCCTTGCCATTTTGCATCGCCTGCAGCAAAAGCAAAAGCAAACGAGCTGCGAAGGAAGTTCCAGAATCACAAGCGGGAGAGAGAGGCTGAAGTAGAAGTCATTGAGGACACCAGTAGTCCCCAACCATCTAAAAAGCGTAAAGCAGTTGATCAAGTGGAAACGGTCCAAACAAAACTGAAGGTATTCAAAGGAATCAGTATACCTTTCAACGATGAAGAAAAGAAGGCCATACACAAACAATTTCTCCGCGCAACAATCTCTGCAAACCTTCCATTTCTCTGGGTCGAGGATCCTGAAGTCATTAAGCTGTTCTTGATGTTCCGGTCAGCTGCAGGCAATGTCATTCCATCTCGTGAAGTTGTGGGAGGGAGGTTGTTGAGTGAGGAGTATGAACGTGTAGAGCAAGAACTAGCAGCCGAGTTGAAAGGGAAAAAGGTTACATTGACGTGAGTCGACTCAGTTGAGTTATTTAAACACATGAAGTAGTACTCACATATATGTAACAGATGCGATGGTGTCAAGGATATCTCGAAGAACAATCTAATGGGTGTTAGCATATCATCAGGATTCAAAGTACGTTCTCGAGTCTTTTGTTTGCATACCTCTACTGAAACTCTTATAGCCTCGCCTCATTGACTTGTATGATGCAACAGCAGACAAGAAGGATGGAGATTCGATGGAGGCTGCACTAGGAGCAATGGTCGACAAATCTGAGAAGAAATATGGGTGTATTGTGACAGGTCTGGGGACGGACAATGATGGGGGCACAAAAGCAGGACGTGTTAAACTTGGAACACGCCGCCCATGGATACTGACTTTCCCATGTGGAGCTCATCAGGTCAGGGTCCTTGGCAATGCCTATATCATATTACTCACGCACAAATTCTGCAGGGTCATCTGTGCCTTGCTGACTATTTCAAAGTCAATCCCGATGCCGAAAAAATCTCAGAGCAAGCAACAGAGCTTATTGGATGGATCAATAACCATGGCCGTGTTCGCGCAATTTTCAACACCATTCAAAACGAGCAAAATAACCAAGTCAAGTCCTACCTCGTTGCGAACGCAACTAGATAGACAACACATCTGGTCGCTTTTCTATGTCTCATTGAACTCAAACAACGACTCCGTACTGCAGCTGTCACGAAACGGGATGATATTATCAGGGCCCATGTAGGTGCAGAAAAAAACACCCTGGCAGCCCTGACTCTTCGTACTGCCGCTGAAGAACAGATTGAAGTAATCGAGGGTGGGGACTTCTGGCGTCAACTTGCTGGTGTAGTAGAAGATTTCGAGCCAATTGCATATGTCACCAATATCTGCCAGAGCGATCGGGCTCGTCCAGACATTGTGCTCTTAGCTTTTGTTGGGATGTATCTGTACTTCAAAAACCTCCCTTCCACACGCGCAAACGTCTCAAAAGGAATGATGGAATGGCTTGAACGGCGTTGGGCAGGCTTCAATCAGCCTCTCATGATTGCGGCTCTCATATTGAATCCATACGAGCGCTTGGATTCCTTCGGACCAGATGCAAGTGCAAACATAATCAAAGTAAATGTGATGATTACTGAGGTGCATTACAAACCATCTATGCAATGTAATGTACTGATGATAGGTTCCAGTTGTTTGGTAAGATAACAAGCCGCCCTATTCCTGAGGAGCTGGACCCTGAACAGATAGAGGAATGGGAACATGGCTTGCTCCGTCGGAGTCAAGAATTTTCCGCAGCATTCCTGCATTATTGCTCGTCTACAGGGCCTTTTAAGGATTGGGATCAGCTTAAGGCAGATTTCGAGAAGATTCATGTAAGCTAATGCATATGACTTGTAATGCTTGCTCTCAGTCTGAACCACAACGTTTCTCCAGAATGATGATCCTATTATTTTTTGGGAAAGTATGAAAGCTGACCGGGAAGTATGTGAACTAGCAGATTTTGCACTCACTGTTCTCCAAACGGTATTGAATACCTCTGGAAATGAACGTCAATTCTCAAAGGTCAAAATCCGTAAGGATCGTTTGCGCAACCGATTGCAATTAGCAAAACTTGAGCAATCTATCAAGGTTTGCATTTTTCGATCTATCAGTTACTATACATTGATGTACTGAAAAAAACAAACAGATTATCGAAAATTTGCGTGAGCACCATCAAAACGATGGCCTCAAAGTGACACGAAGCACTCGAAGAAATCATTCTGAAGATCGAGTTGGAGTACTTTTGCAGGTACCAAGGTATGGGGAAGTATTACAGGAAAATGACGAAAACAGTCCATGGTCCACCCTCATCACAAACCGCAGGAAATGGCGGGCAGAAATGGCGCAGTGGAAAGAAGATGCGCAGAGACACGATGAAAACTTCGGTAATGATTTGGAAGCTGGTCCACTGCCACCACTCCCTGAAACGGGACAACGTTCACGCTCATGGCTCCCGCGATCATTAGCACTGTTGTTTGGGCGTTCAGCAATAGAAACTCAAATTTTGGAGGGGGGCCAGCCACGACGTGCCCGACGTGGAGCGTACAGTGAGGAACAGCTCCTTATGGAGCTGCTAGCTCAAGAAAAGGAAGACGAGATCCTTGATGATGGGGCTTTAGAGGGTTCTGGAGACGAATACGAGGGTCGTTAGTAGTGTCAATTTCTGCACCTAATTTAGATCTCAAATACCTCTTAATTAGGACTTCAATTTAAGACCTTAGGTCCTAACTTACTCGGGTGGCCTTAAATAAGGCCTTAACCACAACACTGTTACTGATGCACTCGGTTGCCTGTAAAAGGTTTTGGTCCTTCAGATTCATTAGATGCTTTTACCTCTTTCTATGTTAATAAGTATATCGATTATCATGCACATGAAACTGTGTTTTAAATTGTATCATGAAAAAAGTTGAAAAGAACTCAAAAAAACTCCAAGTTCAAAAAAGGACTCAAAAAAAGTCCAAGTGGAAAAAAGGCGCAAAAAAAAAGTCCAAGTGGAAAAAAGATACCCAAAAAAAGGAAAAGGTCAAAAAAAGATGCAGAAAATAAGTCCGGGAAAAAGATCCGCATGGAAAAGGATCAAAAACGCCGAAAAAGGCCGGTTGCCGTTTTACTGATGTAGGTTTATATACTAGATTCTGCCAAGTGTTTCAGGTCCCGTAGGCCGCCGTACGCAGTAGATGATCAAGGTCCCGGCTGGGAGTTGTGTGCGGTTCGGATGATTGTGTAAGTGTCGAGGTCAAAGGTTTGGGTGTTGCACATTTGTCGATAGTGGATGCTAGATAGATTGCACAGCGGCGGAAAGGATGTTCACCACATTCAGATTGCTCATTGCTCACGTGATCACTTAGGTCCTATTTAAGACTCAAATAGATATCCGCCTGACATTAGGTCTAGTAACCCTTAAGGCCAACACTGGGAGGCATACCTATAACATGAGCCCAATATCCTGGTGTTGCATATAGGACTGCTGTGAAGGCAACAGCAACAAAATAGTAGTATGTGATGGCAAGTATTCTTTGTATACGTGGATGATTAGGTGGGAGAGGCATTTAGAGCAACAACAATGTAAAAAATTGCGCGGTATATGTATATACAGTACTGGTATGGTAACTAGCAAAACCCTGGCAAAATCTAACAAAATCCGGATTCCGGTTGCCGAACTGACTCTTAAGTTCAAGTTTCCTGCACACCGAGACGTTGCAGAATCAAAAGTCCGGTGTTCCTTCTGTTGCATAATTCATTGTGTGTTTCTGAATATTAGTTTGTGCAGAGGTAGCCGGCATATTGTCGGCATATTGTTTGACTGCTCCCCATGCAGAGACTGGAGCAATAATAAAAAATGCCGTTCCTGATAGCGGCGCCATCAGATTATTGAACCTATCCCTGGCCTATTCCTTTTTCGGTCAAGTACATATAGGCAAAGATTCAAACTATGAATATAAAAGTTGTACGTGCAGGTAGCTATGGTCTAGGAGAGTACAGATCTACAACATTGTAAGAAATATTGCGTATTGGGACGTGTAGGAGTGGCGGAAGATTGGGCCAGAAGATTGCCTTCAAGGAAGATTGATCGCATTCAAAAATTTCAGCCGCGCGCCTTATGTTCTGCAGCTGTAAGTCAGAATGTCTCCATACAGTGAAGGTTTTGCAAGAGAGCACTGCGTCCATCCATTCCAGCCTGCTCGAATCGAAATCTCTTATGTGGTCTCTGCATGCCTTTCGTGCTCTCACTTGACCATACCTCGCGGACCAGTGTTTTATCTTCGGAGCGCGCTCTTCCGCTCTTCTCATCACCCGTCATCAACTCCAGTTCCAACCACTCCGTCAACTTGGGTCGTGATTGAGGGTTGGGATCCATCAGTTTCTCCGCGAACACTCTCAGGCCCCCATCAGATCTTCTCTGACATTTCGCAAATGCCTCGAAAACGCGTCCACAGGAATATCTGTCCGCTCGGATGGGACTGTACCACGGACGATCCTCTTCATCGTCCTCTTCCTTCCCTATCTCAGGCGCCATCCACCATTCACTCCCAATGTAACCACGGACCAGGAATTCTTCATCTTTCGCAAAGACAGAGGTGTCGAAATCGATAATCTGCAGGCGCAAGTCCTTGTCATACACGAGGTTTTTGGGCTTGATATCGAGGTGAGCAATGCCACTATTGTGCATGAAAACGACGCCGTTCGCGAGGTCCCGACCGAGGTCAACGAAATGCCCACGCAAATGCCCACCACCAATATACACCTGCTCGTCGACGGACCTGAGCTCGGGAAGTATGATGTACGTCAAGTCGCTTGTCTCGACAGTATCGATCAATTGTATGATGTTCTTGCATGGCGGTCGCTTCTCATTGAGTGCCCGGATAATCTCAAGTTCCTTCGATTTGCGAGCTTGTTTCTTTGCAATATACACATGCCTCTCTATGTCTGTCCGCTGACGAACACGGTATATGTGAGGCGGGGGCTGTGAAGCGAGCATCAGCTACATTATCTTCAGTCGCCTATCCGGGGAGGTCGTACCTTGAACATAGGGTCACACAGACGAACTGGCAACAGCTCATAACCACGTTCTTCAAGAAGAGAGTTCCAACTGTTGTTGTTGCCTTCCTCAGCGTGTCCGCTCGAATCGTCTGTGTTTGAGGGCTTGTTGATCATGCCAGAAAATGTTTGTTTGAAACGACGTGTTACGAGACCCGTAAACTCTGTGGGCTCCTCTCTCAGAATAGTCAAGATGGCATCACCTTGCCGCATCAAGTCGGCGAGGTTGTAGAGTTCGCGAAGGAAAGCTTTGCCATCACTGCTACGTTCTTTCAAGTTAAACTTCTGGCTTGAGTAAAAGACCCTGTCATTCGTCTATGCAAAATTCAGTCTTCAATTTTCAATATGCTCACACACAATCATACCTTTTCGGGGTTGTTTTGAAAGAAGAGGTAGAGATCGGCCTTGAAATCCTTGTCCACGTATAGAACCACATTGATGGATTCTTTCGACAATTTCTTCTCGTCCAACAACAAGTTTGCAAGCCTCGTGCAAAATGCGCCCTGGACAAGGAGCCGAGCCCGATCGTCGATGGGACCTTTCGAGTAGACCTCGCCCAACAAACGCGGATATTTGCCCAACCACCACGCTATATTACTTTTGAGTCCGTACGACAAGATTTCGGGTGTGTCTTCGGCTTTGACTGCTAACTTGCATGTCATCGTCCACGAATCCTCGCCACTGACAACATGCTGAGAAACGAATCAAGTGTCGAGTGCTTATAAACTTACAATGAATTTCGGATGTTTCTGCCATTTTCTCCAGATTTGAGGTAGCGTGTGATCGGAGCAAAGAACTCTGAGTTCATAGCGACCTCCAAATTACCGTCCATCCAAGCGTCATGTGTCTCGAACTGAATATGTGCCACATGAGCTGTCTCTCGAAATTCTAGCCTTTCCGTGTATTCGGCCTGTGACCAAAGTTGTTTAAGGCGGTCAAATGCATCGTTATAATCCGGGAACTGCAATCAAGCGATGCGCGAAGGCCGTCAGAAACATATACTCATGCGGATGGATATCAATACCTACCGTGTATCCGTCTCGATCCGCCGTTAGCCGCTGTTGGAATCGCTGGACGAAAAGAGGCAAAGGCAAGCCCTCACTGCTATCATTCCAACGCTCTATGTTGTTGAGCTTTATATCGCTATGCTCAAAGATGCCTTTCCTCCGGACATGGCACACGGGAAAGTGAAAAAAAAATCAGTCGAGTTGATATGGGCAAATAGCTCTGATCAGGATAGGGGCCAACATTTTCCGCATCACGTGTTATTCCAAATCGTTTTCCGTATTCAAATCTCCCTAAAAAGGCAAATTTCTTTGGGAGGAAAGCTGGATAGAGTATACCTTGACACTGGATACATGATGCCTAATGGTAGGTGTAGCAGAGAATGAGGCTAGGAGAGCGATAGCGGTGTGAAGCTTATGAGAAAGCAACATGAGGGATCCAGAGAGATTCAGCGAAAAGGGTGGATTGCGATATAAGAGCAATCGTCA
Source organism: Lentinula boryana (assembly GCA_027886635.1). Taxonomy (NCBI): domain Eukaryota; kingdom Fungi; phylum Basidiomycota; class Agaricomycetes; order Agaricales; family Omphalotaceae; genus Lentinula; species Lentinula boryana. Next base: position 25,866 of record MU790653.1, read on the forward strand.
CTGGGCAATGATGACATTGACGGCACACCCTAGATGAGAAAAGTCGCATGAGAGTCTAGCAACAGTGAGTTCGCTATTGAATTTGTACTGATCAGAAGTCTTTCCTTGTCTATTGATAGAGAGTACATACTTCTCGAAAGATAAGACCACTGCATGCTAACAAAATCATACGATCCAAGGAGAAAGGCCTCCATGAACTGTAAGCAGGAAGACTTGAGTTAAGGCCATTAATATTGTGATTGCACAGAGTAGAGCTCAAGTTATTGGTCAAGACTCAATGCGTGTTCATGCACATTCATGGTTCAACGTCAATGGGCGCTAAATTACTTGCAGTCCGATATAGGTTGATTAGGGCAGTTCTCACCAACTCTCATCCTGTCTGGACTCTGTAAAGCCGCAGTATGTACTTAGAACCGCTTAACACTCCCTGTACTGCATCTGCAGACCTTTCAATGGCTGATTCCAAGACCTTTCCGCGGCAAGAAGAAATCAAACTCAAGGCACTTGTCCTGCGTGATTGACCTCGTCACTTGGGTAGGATTTTAGATGGTTTTATAGATTTCTCCTTGAATCCCAAAATGCTATCCAAATAAGGCGCCGCCCGTAACCAGAAATTGAAAGATGAAGATACATATTGTGCTATTATGGTTGGGAAAAATCCAGGGTTCAGGAAACGATAGTGAAAATCTATAGCATTTTGAAACTTTGAGAAAAGGAGAAAAAACTCATCCGTTTGGACACGTACCTCATCTGCCTCAGGATTCGCCGTATCACAAGAAGTTACATCGAGGTTCCCGTTGTTATCAAATAAGCACGTATCAGCCTGGTTTGTAGGCAGAAGTGGGATAGTCGTGCTGTTTCCAGTGAAAGTGAAGAGCTGAGAGTTGGTTACAGATCCGCCTTTTGAAAAACAAGGTAAGCACAATGAGCAATGAGCCAGCAAGTCCGTACGAAACACTCACTTCCATCAGCACGACCTCCACAGGAGAAGAGAATAACTTGGTTGCCTGTTGCACGTCGTGGGTCAAAGTTTAGACATCCTTCAATCTGAAATCACATTAGTTGCAGAACATAGTGCTAGTGATCCTGAATTTTTAATACCAGAGTGCTAACGAAAAGAGCAGTCCCTGGAACGTTATTGTGTACTCCAGCAGTGATAACGTCCCATTGTTGACCCGCACTCCCATCGCATGTTTGCGTGGTTATAGGGATGAGGTTCTCACGGAAATCACCAGAACTAGCATCGACAGAGAGACATTGGCCATCTGAGGTTTGGATCTCTGCAGCAGAGAAGGCCCGGGTAGCAGTGTCATCTCGAACTTGAGCTTGTGCTACAGCGGCAGGATCTAGAACGGTGGTTCCGGTCGATGCGGGAGCAGAAATAGTGGAAGATGCGGATGCGGTCGAGAGAATCGTTGACGAAGTAGAAGCGATAGCCTCAGCAGATGAGGGAGTTGCAGAAGCCGAGGGCGCTACTAACGTCGCAGAAGCTGATGCACTGGATGATGTGGTTTCGGAGGCGGAAATAGTGAAAAGCTACAACATTGAGATCGGATCATTACAACGGTAAACCTTGTGAAAAACACTAGTATGATGAATTTACCTCGGTCGAATCAGGACTGGCAGTATCACAAGTAGTGACATCCAGATTCCCATTGTTATTGAATAGACAGGTGTTGGCTTGATTAGTGGGCAGAAGCGGGATTGAAGAACTGGCACCGGTGAAGGTAAAGAGCTGCGAGTTGGTGACATTTCCACCTAAGCAAGAAATGAAAAATGTGAAAGAAGGTGATGAATTGTGACACCTACTTCCGTCGGCACGACCTCCACAGGAGAAGAGGATCACCTGGTCGCCTGCTGCACGACGAGGGTCAAAGTTCAAGCATCCTTGAGTCTGGTAGTACGATAGAATAGATAAGACCCTATTACATATATCAAGCGCGTCACGTACCAAAGTGCTTACAACAAGAGCAGTCCCATTAACATTATTGTGTACTCCTGCGGTGATCACGTCCCATTGCTGGCCCGCGCTTCCATCACAAGCCTGTACGGTGATAGGTATCAAATTTTCACGAAAGTCGCCCGAGTTGGCGTCAACGGATAGACATTGTCCGTCTGAAGTCTGGATTTCGGCGGCAGAAAAGGCGCGGGTAGCAGTATCGTCTCGAACTTGAGCTTGCGCTACTGCTGCAGGGTCGAGGACGGTCGTTCCAGTTGCTACTGAAGCTGAAGCTGTTGATGAGGTGGTAACGATAGCCTCTGCGGAGGCGGTGGTTGCGGAAGGAAGAGCAGAAGAGCTTGAAGTTTCGGCGGCTGTTAGCGTTGATGCAGAGGTAGATTCCGATACAGATTGACTCCCGGATGCAGATATTGTGAAAAGCTACATGTTCAAAAAAATAAGACACTGTCTTCATTCTGAGTACGAGTCTTACTTCGTCTCCTGATGCAGTGGTAGGATCGCAAGTCGTCTGATCCAAGAGGTCTCCATTCACAGTAAGGCAAGTTGCATTGTTACCATTCTGTGGGACCAAGGGCAAGGGACCAGCTCCCCCAGTAAACGTGAAGAGTGAGTTCGTAACCGCACCACCTAAATACGTACAAACATGTTCCTTGAACATTCTTGACAGTCAAAATGATAGATGCACTTACTACCATCCGCTCTGCCACCACAAGAGAACAGAAGGACCTGGTTACCAGCAGCTCTTCGAGGATCAAAGTTCAAGCAACCGTTGGTCTGATTCAACAATCATTAGATGAGTAACTTCGAAAATAGAAAAGAGAACAAAATTCCACTAACCAATGTACTAACAACCAAAGCAAAACCTGGTTCGTTATTGTGCACGCCGGAGGTGATAATGTCCCATTGCTGAGTGTCACTGCCATTGCATGCGACGGCTTGGATCGGAATGAGATTTTCACGGAAGTCACCCGAAGCAGGGTCAACAGCAAGACATTGCCCAGATGAAGTCTATATCGAACGTAATCAATAGCACTAGGATCAGGATAAAATATAGACACCTGTATCTGCGCTGCAGAAAATGCTCGAGACGCAGTATCGTCTCTGACCTGAGCCTGGGCGACGGCAGCAGGATCTAGAGTTACATCCCGGCTCGGATGATAAATTGGGGCAGAGATGGCAAGACCAGCATTGAGCAAAGCAATAATTGTAGTGAAAATCATCTTGACGGAGAGCTTAGGGAATATGAATGATGATAAAGGAGAGAAATGCCCGACTCGCGGAACTGAAAAGAGAGTGAAAGTGAGAGCAAATGAAAGGAAGGAAAGAAGAAGTTAAGGTTGATTTCGGTTGAACCACTCCTTGCCTTTTATATGATGTACGTTACCATCCAGATCCAGGTCGGTGCCTGAGAAGCCGATTTCCAAGGTGGCAGCATGGACGAACTCTAATTTTGCTCATTATTGTTCAGGCTCGTTCAGGTTGTGATGCCTTGCAAGTCACTATACTCGAACTCATGAAAAGTATTCCGAGTCTGCCAATTGGCAGCATTGATAGAAACCTCGGTTGTCACTGCTATCTGTGTACATGGCACGTACCATATCTAGAGCATTTGATTTAATGGCTGGCATGATATAGCAATCACAGCTGTACAGGTCGAAAGTCGAGATCTGCAAATCGTCAAATACAAGAGGCGGCAGAACGCGAAGAGTTGGAGGTCTTCAAAGGCCGCTGCTGATAGCTGATGAGCGAACACAGACCTTTGCCTTCGGAGGCGACGGGAGGAAAAAGTAAGCCGTAATTGAATTCTCCCATTTGACTCGAGTTACAGTCACTATATAAGTCAAGTGCAGCTTTCTACGGTTTTCGTTTTTCAGGTGCTAATCCTACTGAGTACTTAGATTAATTCCATGTTGGGGGGGCATATAAAAGCCTGCCACTTCGTGCTGTACTCAGAGCCTCTATTCTCCGTACCTTCGATTTACAGCCTGACAATATCTACGCCACATAAATGACACCATCTTTTCCCATCACTCAGACGAGCATCTTCCAGCTAAAAGAGGGTATCAGTCTTGCTGATACTACATCCAAGATTGCCAGCCCAGCAGTCAAAGTATTCATACAACTAAAAGAGACGGTCAAAGCCCAGAAAGGATTCATACGTCAGTACTGGGTAATTTCGACAAATCTGACATTGCTTTTTTAGAGCGGGCCAGCTGATTTATGCTTACAGGGCCACCAAGTCGAAAATTCTCAACTCTTCGTTTGGTATATTGGCAAGTCATCATCCTAGGTGTTCTCGAATACGGTCTAACAATTCCCTGGTAACAGATTGGGAATCCCCTGAGCATCATGAGAATTTCACCGAGTCTGAAGGCTACAGCGCCTACATAACCTCTCTTGGGGAGATTTTCTACTTCGAAAAGGCACTGCCTCTGACTAGTAAGCTTATAGCTACTAGTACTACTTAAGCTCCCCAACGAAGCAAGTCTCATCGTTCGTAGTATATACCAAGTGGTCGTCTGACGCAACCGCGGCTCTCAAGGCCCCTGTAACAGAAATAGCTTTCTTGACACTTCCAAATGGGTCTCCTGAAGAAGCTAAGACAGCGACCGAGGAAGTTCTAGGGCATGTCATGACAAACGTGCAAGCTGTTGGTAAAGCTTGGGGAGCTGCAATTGGATGGGGTCAGTCTCAGAACCTCCGTTCGTCTGCACGAGCTGATTACGCTCTATACAGTCTCGAAAACAACACCATCCGACCACAAAGCTGCAGCAGAGGGGCATCACATTGCTCTGCATGGTGTCTTTGGGTATGCTAGCATTGATGATCATATGAGGTGGAGAGAAGCTCCTGAGCATGCAAAGGCCGTTAAGACGATGGAGGAGCTCGCCACAAAGTTACACTTGGATTCAGCTGACATCTACGGAACGGATATGTTCCATGTAGCATTCTACCATCCAAAGTCATAACAGAAAGTTCTGTACAAGAGAGGACCTTTTCCAGTTGTTGTATTTCCATAGATGATTCTCAATAGCGATTTGAAGGATATGAATAAAAACCCAGACTCTGAATAAGGACATGATCAATAAATATCTTCGTCATTCTTCATACCATCTTCGGGAACGATCTCTGATTCGTTGACAAAATTGTCCAAATTCTTTCTTCCACTACCTTCCAAAGCAGCGACCTTTGCTCCTATCCCAGTCGTTTTCGTCGATCTGAACTTCCACGCTGGTATTGAAGGTTTGTGCTCGAAAAGCTCGTCTAACTCTTCCAAGCTTCGCCCTCTCATCTCCGGAACGAAGAAAATGGCATATATCATGGCGACAGCGGCGATGGACCCTACAGATACGGAAGAGAAAATTGGAAGATGTCCATGGGTATTGAACATTCACACACCATATATGTATCCGACTTTAGCTTGTAGATTTGCATACGGCGGGTTCAAGAGATATGGCAGCGTGAACGATACCGCGAAGGCGCAGATGACGTTAATCACAGACGAGAAAGCCATCGTCTTTTCTCGAAGAGCACCAGTGCCCACTTCCGAAGCTCTATCAAGTCAATTGTAAGGCCTTTTGTTCATCTCTAAGCATGATATCGCAACGTACACGACATAGGACCTGGGACGCAAAGGATTTTCGTAAGCTTGGGTTCACATGCGAGGTTAACAATCAGTGTGGCTCACAAAGGTGCCCAGGAAGCGCTAAAGCTAAAGTTGAAGAGCATAACCGAGGCTACCATCATGTTGATATTTGCCTTGGGTAATTTTCCTGATTGGCCACCGATACCAGCCATAATGTAGAGCCACAAGCTTTGGAAGAAGGCTCCTCCAATTAAAACGGGTCGACGACCAAAGTATTCAAGGAGGACCATCCCCAAAAAACAGACCGGGACCGAGATTGCTGTATTGATGAGGCTGTAAGTGAACGCCATGCTTCCTAATCCTTCTCGAATGTAAAAGACACTGTTCGAGCCAAACTAAGCTACCCACACACAACACGATTGTTCGTGATAAAGACATACGTTCCATATTGACTACTAAATCCTTGGCCTGAAGGACGGGAATTAGCAGTGATTTTTGCCAAAGAGGATCAAATCGATACCAGTGAGTTGCTGAAATGCAAATACTGAGAGATCACTATTAGTCCAGGAATGATGATTCCATATTATTCTGACAAACCTAAAGTAGCGATGGTGGTGCGTCGCAAGTTTGGTCCTTTGAAGAGATCAATCCAACCAAGTTTTTCATTGGTCCCAGACTTTCTCAGCTTTGCTTCTTCACGGATACTCTCCTCAATTGCATTGGCCTCTTCTACACACAAGCCTGCAGCTACATCGCGCTTGGGTCTCACATTTTCTAGGACGGCAATGGCTTCGTCTCTACGACCTTTGTAAAGAAGCCATCGCGGCGATGGGGGTATGAAGTAGAGTCCTAAAAGAATCAAAACCGGAGCGACGAGTTGGATCGCGACAGGCTACAGCATGAATATTTTAGATTTCTCTTGAGAATCAGGTATTTCCTACACGCACAATAATCCAGCCACTGCTTATCACAAATTCGCTGTATCTTCTATTGACTCCGGACGCGACAAGCGCGCCGCACACAAGGAACATTTGAAGACTACCAACTACGAAGCCCCTAGCTGGAGCAGGAACGATTTCACTTTGGTATGTGCTGTTGAATTGCTCAGTCATGGTAACCTCCCGCATAATAAAACTTGGACCTCACGGAACTACATTTTCAACAATTCCAACACCAATGTAAACGATGATTCTTCCAACGAGGAATTGGGCGGCCTTCTTTGAAGTGCATTCGATGATAGTGCCTATGATTGTGAAGATGCACACCAAGAGCATCCCGAATTTATGGCCATATCGTTCCGTACAAGGCCCGATGATAATTGTACCTATCAATTTCCCAGCAAATGCTAAAGACGTCAATAAGGAGGATGTTTTGGCTGGGAGCGCATATTGTCCTAGAGTTGGATCGAAGATTCCGAACTGTTTGCTGAAGGGAACAGGTGAGTTTTTACAAAGTTGAAAAGTAACAATATACTCACCCGAAGGCAGGGATAGCTTGTACACCACCAAAGCTCGCAGTGTCATCTGAACAACGAATGTCAGCGTACAGACCTTTCAATTCCGATCGGAAAGATAGAGAAAGACTTACATCCGTATATAACATTGCCCAAGGCCAGAAACAAGGTGATTGCAAGTAATTTGGGTGTAACCGCGGCAGCAATGGTCTTGAGGGACGTCATTCGAAATCGCAAAAAGCTACTGGGAGCTATGCATGTAGAAATAAAGCAGATATTGTACCCTCCGAAATCCGAAATGACCCATGACCATTACTGAATAAATAGCCTCTTGCACCATGAAGAACATGAATTGCCCCGATGACGTGACGCTAACGACAAACTAACGATAATGCAGTTAATATAGAAGAACCATTTGACACGGCGGATAGAATATAAGGGAGAGCATTGGATCCGGAATTTACCTTCAAATTTTCACACCTCATGTCCTCTCCAAACAAGAGACGCCCAAACTTTCTTGTCATTGTCGCCGATGGTAAGTTGAAAACACAGGCAATCATTGGATTCCGCTGAACAAAACATAAGACCTCGGTTTCAGCGATGTGGGATGCTTCGGGTCGGAGATTCGAACACCCAATCTGGATAAGTTGGCCAGTTCTGGAATACGAATGACAGACTGTAAGTGTAAACTGATTAGAAATCTGCAGAGCTTACCGCTCTATAGTTCATACAGCGGCCGCTTGCTCGCCGACTAGAGCCATGCTACTTTCAGGTACCGATAACCACATAGCAGGTGTTGGAGTAATGTCGGAACAGAAAGGTGAGGGGTTTCAAAAACGAATACTATTACATTAATGAAACTTTAATTCATCTGTAGAACATGATTTGGCCAGATGGGATGTCCCAGGACATGAAGGCTATCTGAACCTCCGTGTAGCGGCTCTTCCAGAGGTACTACAGGACAACGGGTATCACACCCTACTAAGTGGGAAATGGCACCTCGGCTTGAAGCCTGCATACATACCGGACAAACGAGGTTTTGACCGTTCATTTGCTTTGCTTCCAGGTTGCTCGAACCACTATGGATGGGAACCTCAATTCGGCGAAGGAATGATTAAGCATTTTGAGCGTATACCTCCGCTGTATACGGAAGATGGAAACCTAGTTGATTTGTGAGTAAGCAGGCGGAATCGGTATACTTACTAAAGTACATTGGAGTCAGGAAAGCCAACACGAACAACGATCCAAAGGGTTTTTATTCATCAGACTTTTACGTCGACAATTTAGTCAAGTATCTTTCTGAGAGGCCTACCGACAAGCCTTTCTTCGCATTCCTGCCATTTGCTGCACCACATTGGCCTTTACAAGTCAACAAGACGTATCGGGACAGATATAAGGGTGTCTATGATGATGGTCCCGAAACTCTTCGATTAAGAAGGCTGGCTAGACTGAAGGAGCTGGGCTTGATAGCACAGGACGTTATTCCACATGATGTCGTAGCACCACCAGAGACGGAATGGTCAGCCTTAACGGACCAGGAGAGGAAGCTCTCTGCACGAGCTATGGAAACTTTCGCCGGTATGGTGGAAAACATGGATGAAAATATTGGCAAAATACTGAATTATTTGGAGGAAATTGGAGAAGCAGATAACACGTTCATCATCTTCCAGTCTGATAATGGCGCAGAAGGGGCTTCGTATGAAGCTCGACCAACAATGGGAGACAGCGTCTTGGATGTTGTGAACCGATTTTATGATAATTCCTTGGAAAACATCGGTGAATACAACTCCTTTGTCTGGTATGGCCCAAGATGGGCGCAGGCTGCAACAGGTATGATTATCCACTTTCGAAGGACGTGTTACTAAGAAAATGATAGCACCTAGCCGTTTGTACAAGATGTACAGTACAGAGGGAGGTATTAAAGTGCCAATGATCATCAACTATCCTCCATGGACCAAGGAGCGCGGCGGCGAAGTTGTGAATGCATTTGCGACTGTGATGGATATCATGCCCACAATCCTGGATCTAGCTGGCGTACAGCATCCTGGCAAAACTTTCCGAGGCAGAGAGGTAGAGGAGATGCGCGGAAAATCTTGGGTCAAATTTTTTGAGAATAAAAATCACATAGAAGATACAACGACCGCAATACATTTGGAAGATGATCCCGCGATGGGCTGGGAGCTTTTTGGGCGGGCAGCATTGCGGAAAGGGAACTGGAAGATTGTCTACATGACTCCGTGGTCATATGGAACCGGTGACTGGGAACTCTTTGATCTAAGCAAAGATCCTGGAGAGACGAAGGATCTTTCGAGAGAAGAGCCACAGAAGCTTAAGGAGTTGCTGGAGCTCTGGGAGATATACGTGGAGAAGAACGGTGTCGTTTGGGGCAGTCCTTTGAGCGAGGTAGAAGTCAAAGTTCCTGGACTAGAGCGCAAAGACGTGATTGGTGGTGACCCGTTAGAGGACACTAGGGCTTGGATGCCTCATCGTGGCCATTGTAAAGACTGATATCGGAATGACCCACAACTTAGTCCTATTCAGGTCTAATCGACTTACGGATAACCCATTCGAGCGGCACGTGGTAAACAACAGTTATGAATCGAGACTCGAGATGAAGCTTTTCATTCTGAATCTATATTACGGGGTTGATTATGAACCGTTTATTCTAACACCAACGATGAGAGAGCTCTGGAGGTGAGAAATGTTTTGAGCGTTCTTTCACGCCCAGGCAGCTGTGATTCCTGAGTACGCTGGTTTCTTTTGCAAATTCTGGGTTGAAAAAGTAGGTTTGGACATCTGTTTTAAGAGTGGGCAATTACTCACAGCGTCCCAAGGGCAAGCTTCGCCTTGTCCGGAGAAGGTACTCGGCACCCATGAGTACTTGTCGGTGCTGGTGTACATGTGTCAAAAGCAGACTCAAGTTCTGAAAGCCAAAGACTTACTAGTCCCAAACGGTCACCTATGTTGATGGTCATGAGCACACAAAACTGTAATGATAAAGCAAGTCTCTTACCCCAACACAACCGGAAACAGCCTTGCAAGCAGCAATAACATTCTTGTAGTCGGTCTCTTGCTGAGACAAAAGAGCGTTCGTAGCGGGGAGTGTCATCCGAATATCAAGTTCAGTAATAGCAACCTCAACACCCAGAGCGGTGAATTGTTGCATAATCGATTGAAGGGACGTCGGAACTTCTCCAACAATGAAATGACCTTGTAGACCAACACCGTCTATAGGAATACCGCGAGACTTGAGATTTTTGACGAGGTTAAGCATTGAGGTAGCTTTAGCTCCAGTCATCTCAATATTGTAGTCATTGATCTACAAATCCTCGTTCAGGTACCATTTCGGAGACATGGAATCGTGACGAACGCACATAAATCTTCGCTCCAGGGTCAGCTGCTCGGGCGGCTTGAAGAGCGATATCGACATAGCTAGTTCCAAGAGTGTTATAGAACACGTCTGAGCGCCACGTTCCATCGTCGTTGAACGGCTCTGTTTTGGAGAACATGAGCAGTGCTCACAGATACAGTAGACTACACACCATTGACAACATCCCAACTATCTGTAAACGAGACAGATAGGTCAGTTCAAAACTTCGTTAATAAGAAAGTAACACGGTACAGACAGCTGCAAATATTTGTTAAGCTTCGAGATGGTATTCCGCATTGAGTTAAAACTCACATTTTGCCTTTGTAGTGACTTACGAGTGTGCCACAGTGATTTTGAATGATACTAGTGAGTTGTGCGGCGGTGAAACCCCCATTAGACACCCAACTAGGGAGCTGGTTGTACCAGACGCAATTGTGTCCTGATAAATGTAGTTTTAGGTGCGCTTCTTTTCTTCATAACATTTGTGCTAACCTCGCATAATTTGACCGTGAGCTGTTGCCTGACTTACGATCTGGTCGCCTCCAGAAAAGGTGAACACCCCTTGTTCGGGCTCGGTAGCATCCTGAAGCAAGTCAGCGTCTAATATCATTGAAACGAGAAATGTAAACCTTACCCATTTCATACTATTTGCAGGCGTGAGCTGACCGAAGTAAGTGTTGTCGCTGAGAATGGCGACGTAGGCTGCGTCTGACAGCTCGCTATTGTCCGTAGCGGTTCCGAAATAAAGCTTGCCCGCCGCTCTCGCAAGAGCATTGGAGTTTGACCCAGTTGGAGCAGGCGGAATGCTCGCTGTAGATGTCGGACCGGTAGAAGGAGGAGTTGTTGGCGTTACTGTTGGTGTGATGACAGGAGGAGTTGTCGCAGTTCCCTGAAATGAATCAACATAAATTTGCGTATAGGGAATTGTAAAAGAAGGACAGACCGGTAAACATTGAGAGTAGTATGGGTTAATCACGGTGCACACTGTTCCGGATACACAGGTCTAGATAAAATGTTTATAGCAACTGAAGCAGTTGCAACGAAGAGCTTACAGTTGAACCCGCCCACCCTATACCGCCACCTGAATCGAACCATGCAAGTCAATGGATACGCTAGCAGAAAAGATAGTCTCGAAAACATACATTGGCCCCATTCTTGCGATTGGGCGGTGGCGAGAGAGATATAGGTTGCCAGCACTAGAAAGGTTACAGAGAGCTTCATTGTGTTTGCGTCTAAGCTTCAACACGATCTTCCGAGAATTTATACATTCTAAAAAGCGAATTGTGACCTTTGGCTGATCTTCGCATCATGAGCTGTATCGGTAGCAATCGTGAAGAGATAGATGAAACCTATTCGGGTGGATAAATTGTAAACGATTGTAGAGAAGGACGGACAAACATCGGCCGACAACAATAGGAACTATGACCTGGCTTGACCGACGTATACCGATGAGTACCTCGAGGTTCCTCTGTCAACACAGTTTTCAAAAGAATCTGATCGCGGCCTTGTACGCATGACTGCAGAGACTGACACAAAAGCTGGATTCAGCTTGCCAAGTGCAAGTGTGCCAAGTACGCTCTAGAGGTGCACCAAAGAGAGTGATTGAACGAGAATAACCCGAGCTCAAGTTCTCGTTTTGTTTCTTAGAAGACATCGGAGATGAATATGTTCAATGTCCCCGTCATGAATTGAGAAAGGAATGTGAGTACTTCTATTACAGGAAACAATCATCGGTGTGGTTGAGTTGGAGTTTCCTGCACACCGAGACGTTGCAGAATCCAAAGTCCGGTGTTCGTTCTGTTGCATGGTTCATTGTGTGTTTCTGAATATTTTTTGTGCAGAGGTAGCCGGGTACTGCATATCGTTGGATACCAAAGATGGACTAAAGGAGAAGCAGCAGGTCGACCTGCTGCAATAAAAGACGTTCTCCCTGGTCAAAGTAGCCACGTGGCCAAGCATTATGGGCGCCAATGTCTTTCGCTTCTTCCATGCCACCAGCGATGCTACGATGCTACATTCCCGTCCTCAACCTCGCCGATTGCAGAGAGCATCCTGCTCTATGACAATAGCACTTTGTCGTCTGTATTATAAACAACATAACTACATTTATGCGTGGATGACTTTCAGGATTTACTCAAAAAGAACTTTTTCACTAAGTTTTCCAGACGGATATTGGTATCTCCCGTGTCACACATAATGGTACCGCATGCATTTTCAGTCGTTCAGTTCAAACTCATTGGAAGCCGCACGAGTACTCATTGATCAAGCGAATGCAAATACATGCACCAGGATAGCTGTCTGTTCGCAACGGCATCGAAATAGTATAAAGAAACGTGTATGTGCTCTTTCTTCGTCAAACTTTTTCTAGCTTCTTCTTCATGTGTTCATGTGAAGCTGCTTCCTTATCCCAGGAACAGTCAACTATCAATCTTTCAAGAAGATAGTGGCGCTTTCAGTAGCATTCTGAGTTTGGCGTGAATACGTTACCTTATACTCCTCACGCATGCTCGATTTCAATGTCAGAAAATCAAGACCCGCTCATTGACAGATCTCTTCCACATATCCGATGTATTTCTGACCCACTTGAAGAGCGAATGGACAGCAAAAAGACAATAAAGGAGCATCTGAAAGTGCTTCCGTATATCCATTACACAAGTGGGTGGGTGCATATCGTTCGTGTAGTCATGACAGAGGCTGATAGTGAGACAGCATTTTTTTCTCTCAGTGTGCTCGCGGAGGACATCATGCATCATTACTAGTATGAGCCTGTATCAAACATAGATTCCCGAGAAACACTGAATACCCAACGGCCCAGCGGTCGGACTATCTGAGATGACATTGTATTTGAAACGAACCAGTACGGAAGGTTAGTGGTTGTTCCACTAGTCATCATGACTTCCCCTTCCTATCTCATCTACCCTTCTGAGAGCAATGAATTCATTTTTTGGCTTCTTTGCCGTCCACCTCACAGCTCAAAACCAAATCTTCCTGTCTTGGAAATCTAATGTTTCGCCCGCTACTACGGCTCATCCCTGCGATGATCGTAACAAGGATTTGAAAAAGAGACGAACGACTACCGCCTTTAAATTAGGGCATCGAATTGGCGTCGATAGTCATTTTGAAGAAAGGACAAATCCTTACCACGAGCCGCTCTAGACACGAAGTTCGTAATTAAAGAGTATCAAATGGTGATTAACCCTTGACTACACTACACTTCGGTCTGATCTAATATTGACCACGACCTCCAAGGACAGTACTAGTACGGTTAGAAGCTCTGCTTCATAATCAAGTATAATCTCCCATGCAATTTGCGACACTATTTTACAACGACATGGCTGTTGGCATTTCATAACTGATTAAACCATGCATGTAAGAGCATGGCATCAGAATCCCTCTGCGCTCACTTAGATATAAATCCGAGCAATTTATGTAAGGACAAATAATGATCATACATCAAACTTCAAGCTTGAAGACTTATTGGCACAGTGCCACCACTACTCAGCAGCATTCACTGCACAAGACCCAAGACCGTGCCGTACTACTCCATTATCATGAACAGACCGTGTACCGACTTGTCGGTCCAATGTCAGACGAGGATTGCGGGCGGAAGGTACATTTGCAGAAGCTTGCGGTCACTGCCAGGCCCCCAGAAGACTTCGCGAAAAGGTGGATCCTTTGCGTTTGCGATTTTTTCGTATGACATTTGAGAGATTTTATTGCGGCGATTGGATGCTTGGCGAGTGTGTACCTGGTGTTGTGCCCCGAAGTAAGACTGGGCTCTTGCTTCTTGCTCATTAGTCTATAATGACTTTGATCAAGTGTCTGTCTCAACTGCCGCGGAATCTACAGCTGTAGTAACCCCAAATTTTGGACCTCCTAACTAATATCAATAGAAAGGTACGCAAATACTGGCTGAACGATAGCTTTGCAACTATCGTAACCCTTTTCGTCGTAGATTGATCATCGTGTATTGTGGGCGTACTCATCTTTCGGATCAGCGAGTAAGTGATCCAAAATAGGTACTTCAGCTGAAGATTTCGCGTCGATGCGCAGACTTCGACGCGTTTTTACGCGTCATTACGTCGGAGAACACCTGCGACGGTGCATACGAGTACAAGGACGCGACGGGACGCGACTGAACACGGGAAAAAAACGCACCATCAGCGCGCGTGAGCCGGTTCGGTGTGAATCGTACCATGAGGCTCACAGGAACGCCAATCCTTTCTCGTTTGCCCAGATCTCCAAAACGTCGACGTAGTTTGCTCCACATCATTTGTAACTCTTGTCAGTGCGTCTTGTCTGAGTGAAGAATCGTCATTTTATCAGGAGTTGTGCGGAAACTAAAATGGAAAACTTTAACGTCACCTTCGCGGAAAAAGATACCTAGCCGAAGTTTGATTAGACTCTTGTGAGAGATTTGGCAGTGCTCGCTATGAAATCGAACTTTGAAGCCGGATGAAGAACAAGGACGGGGATGAGAGCCTTGGTAATGAGATGCTGTCGTTAGGGTCTTTTTGTTCTATATGCATTCGCCACCGCTGATTGAACGTCTCAAAACCTGAACTCTGGCCTGACTGTGGCCGATATTTTCGTGATGGCTGGCAAATCTATCGCGGAAAGAGTGAAACGAAAAGTGATAGTTATTACATGATGGTATAAATTGAATATTTACATTTCCCACAATATTATCCTTCCTCGCAACCTTTTCAGCTCTTCGGTTTGCTGACTTGTCCTCCAGCACTGCGTTAGGCAGCTGCCTTTTTCTCTGTTCGATAGTCTTCTAGAATGCCTTCTCTTCGTCGTACTGTGTCTTCGCCCGCTGTTCGGTCTTCTCCTTACCCTGCCTTGTCGTCCTCAGGCCAACCCAACAGCGGGCCTGCTACAAGGCTAGGCTATAGCCACCGACGTTCATCTGGCTCAGAAACCACTACCAGAAGAGTTCTAGCAGATATTGAATGGTGGCGAGTCACCGATGGTCAGCGCGACTTGGAAGCTGAGCAGGAAGACCACCAGCAGTCTTCGCCTAGGCAAGCGGAGAACCTCATTGATTCATTAGAGGGTCTTCTTTCGCCTGTTTGGCCAGGTTTTTCGGAGGTATGCTTATTTCCATATTATTTGTGGCGCTTACTTATACCTGCAACCCGTTACCAGGATCTACCGGAACTACTAATCATCGTTCCGCAAACTCCTCGTCGTAATCACCGTCTCGAGTCGTCTATTTCGTCAGTCGAGTCTACGCCCGGATTCTTGGATGAATCCATAGAGGGTCTTCGACTTGGCTTGCAATACGTCAACTTGGGCGCCTCCGATGTAGCTCTTCCTCTAGTTCATTCGGATGAGCAAGCCCTCACTTCCTCGCATTTCCCGAGCACTTGCTCAATCATGGACGCGACCGCTATGCCACACAATGATTACCCCGAGTTTGCTGTCTCCCCTCTTTCTTCGCAAACTCCCGACCTCTTAAATTGAAATTGCGGTTCCAGACCAGGCATTTCATGAACTAAATGCGATCACGAATATAAAATCTCACCAAAAAACACCTGTGTTTTATCCTTTCTTTTTCTTGCTCGACCGCACTGGCTTTGTACATTACATTTTCACCATCCACCGCATTCTCCGCACAAAATTCTCTGACTCTGCATTGTTTCACGATACTTTCACGACACTTGAAGACGTCACTTTGTTTAGCCATTAGCTGTTTACAGTTACATCTATTCACATCATTCACATTTCATCGGACAGCTCAGAAAAAAATTCATTCATCTTTTCACGCTTACATCTTTCTTCATCTACGTACGTCTTTCAAAATCTCTCCACCAAAGTATCTAGCAGTGACAAGTCGCATTTTTTCCTGTATGTCTCCCATCAGTGTAACGACTAGACATGCATCCATCTCCTGTTCATTTGTTGTTATCTGACCTTAGTCTGTGTTATTCCATCTGTGCTTTCAACGTTTTGCGTTTTGCTGTCGCACTCACGATCTATCACGAATACGTTTTCAAAATGTTTTACTGCAATGTTGTTGTACGAAATATACGTTTTTGCCTGGTCTGCAAACATCAATCGAGTGGATCTGTTAAAAGGGGCTACGCGGTGCGCCGCGACAATTGCGCTAATGATCCTATAATTATACTGATCCTAAAACCATCGGAAGGGATTACACGGCATGGTCCAAAGTGCTGAGCGCCGGGTTCCTGAGACTGATATTGACGCAGCGAGTAAGTGCAAAAGTAGTCTTGAGCGCACTTAACCCCCTAAATAAAGGATTCACATGCGCTCCAAATACGATCCTGATATACTTAGACCGCTCTTCGTGTTTCTAAATTGCATATTGTGATATTGACTTGTCAGTGTACGCTCATCTGACATGGATTTGGATCGTGGACGCTGCGCAAAGTAGGAAGAAACCCTCGGCCTAACGTTCGAATCCAAAGATATTTTTGGGTCCAGCGACCTTGCTGTATTGAGAATGTTGGGAAGGGCCATAGCGGAGCTCGACCTCAGGTATAGTCTGGGAGGATCGCGCTACGGACGGAACTGCAGGAGGACCTGTCGCCGGTCGAGCAGGCAAGGACGCCGGATTGTGATTGGGAGCCCCTTGACGAGCCTTCCATGCCGCACGTATATGATTCGAACGAGATAATAGCTATTGAATTTGCGTTGTATGATTGAGGATAATTTCAAGATCACATCCACTTACTATTCCTTTTTCAACTCCATCAGCAATGCTTGTTATGATATTCTCGACAACATTTTTGTGGTTCCCATTGGGCTTATCATCTCGGAAACGCATCATGCGCCAACCCACGACGTAAGGATCCCAGTGTACTTCAATAATTCGGTCATCGAATTGTTGCCCAGAAGCTTTCATCCTGTGTGACTCATGGAGTAACAGTATATCAACATGCCAGAACTTCACTCACTTTTCCCATTCATCGTCATCTACGTGCATTTTGTCGTACTGTTCGTATCGCGGTGAGCCGTTTTGGTCTCCGCACCACACATGTAGCAAAAAGATTGGTTTGGCACGAAAGTCCGGTTGAGAAGGAGAAGAAGGGAGTGGGGGGAACCGAAGAATCAGTTTGAAGTCAATAGAATTTTCAGTCGGAGGCTTCCATTTTATGCTGATGAAAGCCGTAAATGGATAATGAGCGACGTGAAAAATGCAAGTGATTAGGATGACCCACATATTTGAGTCTGTGCCGGGGATGTACGGTGTGTTGACACAAGTGTAGATAAGCCCATCATTCCCGTGTTGAAGTGCAGGTATGTCCATGGTGAATACTTGCTCCACATTGTATGCAGACCTTATTTCTTTCACCTTGATGCTTTGTATGATTGTAGAAGACTGTAAAAGCCAAAGTTTGATAAGACGTACTCGAATGGCTGCGAGGCTGCAACATGTGGATGATCACGTATCATCTTCACATATGGCTTGTAGAACCATTCGTTCAATCTCTTGAGAGACGTAAGAAGTTACTTGATTTTAAAAGCGAACGTAGCTCACTCCATAACGCTTATCGAGAGGCCTAGACATCACATTTTGCTCATCCACAACGAGGCAATCAAAAACTAGCAAACGTGTGATTTCCTGTGTACGCCAGAATGAAATTTGGAGCAGATCAAGAAGCAATGAAACGGTGCTCACTCGACGCGTTTTCGGATCGACATCAATCACCAATTCACCATCAATAAGAGTATTTCTCAAAGGATTCAAGGGGGTTTCATGATGAGGAAAGAATAGACCATTCATTTCTCGGTAAGTGTTATGGCGGTCAATCTATAACGTCTAGAGAGTCAGCTTTAGTATTAAGAGACCATAGATTGCGCACAAGGAAAACTCTCTGACCGTTCTGGTCAAAGAGGATAAACATCAAAACCCGAATCCCATCAGACTTTTCACAAACCCAAAAACTGTCATATGAAAGGTCATTGGGTGGAAGGGAGCCATTATATATGGCTCACTCTTGACTTTCAAGCTTCAGTAAATCCCTCGTCCCGAAACTGACGGGTTGAGATCCAGGAAACCTATGGCCATATGATTAACCATATCTTCCTGCAATTGGATGGATTTACCTTTCATGTTCCAGACGACAAAGTTGAGCAACAGATGACTTCAGCCAAGATTCTTGCGGCGAATGCTTAGGAATGGGCTCTCCAGGCAAGTCAGGTATAGGCATAAGGCATTCGGCAACGGGGATAATGGGTTCGTCGTTGAAAGATAATTGAAATTCTTGTGTGTCACGTTAATGGGCGCTTGTATGGGCGGCAATATGCACCCGTGCGAACGAATATAAAAATTGAGAATTCGAAGGCTATAACTAAGTATTAACGCTACATATACTTAGTCCCGATATTTTACAGGGTTCTTCAGGGTCGAGGATGCTATACTTTGTGATGAAGCTGCTAGAGTTCAATAGGTTCAAATCTAGGTAAGAAACAAGGCGAAACGACCATGGTGGGGATCAAACACAGAATCTCTGTATAAATTAATGCGTTGCCATTACAACACGCAGCCAGCTAATTTATCGATGCCTTTCAAAAGAGTATAGGAAGACGAAACTTGATAGAAGCTGAACATAAAGGTCAAAGCTGGACTTATCGAGCTGACACGTGCCCTTGCATGATTTTCTCACGCTGGAAATTTCAATGACCTCGCGGTCAGTACTCCAGAATACATTTTTTATATGCAAGTTCGTCCTTCCATCTATAAAGCAACACTCAGGCTTAAACTACCTCTTTTGCTCCTCATTAGCTGCCGCTAGCGCTTTTGGTACTGGAATCCATGGAATCCTAACCGCCCAATCCAACATAAGCCTTCGCGTCTTTTCGGCAGGGATAAATGGTGGAATATCGGGTGCTACATTCTTCAGTCAGTAGATTGCTTCCACCTTCAAGCAGTTACTGATATGGCCAAAGGTATCCGCGAATTTGCGGTCAGTCCTCTATTAGTTGCAACTCTTCACTTCGCACAGTATGAACGACGACGTAAAGAAAGCGACACCGTGGAGAATTTAAAATGGTCAGAAATTCGAACAGACAGGCTGCTGGACTCGGCTGTTAGCGGGTCGCTCACAGGTGGGATACTACGGGGCATGACCCGTGCGTGGAATAATTCTCATTGAAATTTACTGCCTCGATCTGTCCTTTTCCACCCTAACAGGCAATCTTCGAGGTGTTTCTTCTGGTGCTATTTCAGCAGGCTTGATATGCACCTTACTTCAATACATGTATAACGAGTCAAGGATCATTCGACTAGAATACCTCGTTCATCAACGTGAACCCCATGCAACCTCTTCGCCTCGCAATATAGCGTCCAATGAAACTGGAAATTCATCCAGATCATGGACGGAACGACTTCTTCAAAGCATTGGTATTAGAGCTGTATCAGACGAGGATCATTTGATTATGCTCAAAGAACAGAGGAATGCTCATTTGAAAAAAATAGCAGAGATAGAGGAAGACGTCAAACGGGAGAAGGACGGGTGACAGGACTGAATGAACATCTTGTATTTGGTTCATACGGAGGGCTCTGCTATTCCACGTCTATCCCATATCTCAATGCTACCTTTTCCATTTTTCGAAAATCCACCAATGGCAATTTTTGAATCGATTGTGATCAGAGCATTGACTTTGTCCAGCGCAAATGTTTGCTTCCTCCAAACCTCTTCAACGACATTTTCTTGGTTAATACTTTCACCGTTGATTTTCCATTGTATTACAGAGCCAAGGAGAGTGGACGCAATAAGGGTGTCCGGACTTGAGAACGACCTAGGATTCTGTCGATTAGAAAAGCAGAAACGTGAATGTGTATACCTCACGCACATTGCAACGATTGGTCCCTCGACGACCTTGATACATATTCGTTTCTCTGCATCTGACAACCCATTCCACTTTCGAGTTCTTTTTGGCTTCGTTTTTGAAAGTCCTTTTTGGCCTCCAAGGCCAATCCATAGACTTCCATCTGCAATCCCAGCTGCTAGTATCCCAGTGGAAGAGAACGCGGTAGACATTATGAAAGGGGGAGAAAGTGATACTCCTTCAGTGTTCTGGGAGAAGCCTGAAAATGATTATGCGATAAGTATTCGCGTCGCAATGTTTCAGAATACTCACTGATTTTGTGTTGAGATAGTGGGACGCCTTCTAAAAAGTCAAAGTGGAGGAAAGTCTCGTCGTAACCAGCACTGACAATTTCTCTTGGTCTGTCGGGTACGAATTTGACGCAAGCACATATCTGTATGTGAGCAATGAGTATATAGTCGAATCAACGGCCATCTTCAGACTCACACTGCCGTGTTTCTCTTTCATTTTTGTGACCGCCGGGCTGGTCGCGGTCAGGTCAATAGCACCCACCACACCAAAGTCTGTACTGAATGCAAGATACTTCTTGCTAGGATCTAAAGCAATCTTGCTAATCTGAGTGAATACATGAACTTGAGATTCAAAAGAGCGTAGCTTACCTCGTTCAGTACATCATCATCTTCGACGAGCTTGACGACCGTTATTGCGTCCTCAGCGGTACCTATCATAGACGGCATATCCATTTTGAAAAGGAAGATCTGGGCCAGACGGAAGCGTCACAGGACGGAATACATGTCAGAATTGGGAGATATTTACTTGGTTGCCGCACGCGACCCAGGCATCACGGATTTCTGAGCCAGCTCTTTTGAGGCAAGCGATGGATGATATCTCGGTTTTAAGTCCACGAATAGCTTTCAGCACTTTGAACGAAGATAAATCGTAGACGCGCAGCGTTCCGTCATCTTGGACGTATTTCAAAACTTAGGAAGGCTGAGGAGAACGGGCCATACCTGATCCAGCGAACAGATGTCCAGCATGACCGAATTCCAGAGACGAGATAGGTGCTGGTGTGTTCAAAGTCTTTACGACAAAATAAGGACAAGGACTGTTCATGGTAGAGGGGAAAGTGCTTATCAGGGTGAGTAATCAAAGATAAGATACAGACTATGACGGAGTGTCTGCTCTGCCATCTCTTTACATGACATCTACCAAGGACGCTCCAAAATCATTTGAGGACCTCAAGGTTCTCCTCAAAGATGATAACAAGGTCAAAGTTGCTGGTGAGCATGTCAATATATCACCAGTATCTGTCTTGGGTTACAACTCTCCTGTAATACATAGGTATTGATGGTATGTTCTACCTGGATGTAAATGATTTCTCGTTAACAGACTTCTAGTGGATGGCGTTCTCAGGGGGAAATTTATGGTGCGCGCCAAGCGATAGCTCTGCCGCCATAAACTCATAGCTTCGCCAGTCTAAAGACAAGTTCTTGAGCGCCGCTTCATCAGACGGTTTTGGATTTTGTAGCGTTATTTTGTGCGTATCAGGGAGTCTCACTTAATCAACAAGGCTTTCTGACAGCGAGTCCAGTGGCTGGGACATTCACGATACAGTTTACTCGAGAGAGCTTCTCATTTCCAATAAGGCCAACGGCTATAGGGATATCCTCGCGTCAATCGATCTTTCCACATATCGTAGGATCCCATGGGAGAACAATGTGCCATTTTTCTTGGTATCGTTTCTGGATCCAGACACCAAAGAGCCTTTAGTCGTCGACCCAAGGGGAATCTTGAAGATTACTTCGGATAGAGCTGATAAAATGCAAAGAAGCTGTTATGCTGGAGTCGAATACGAAGTAAGGACTACCGGTTTTCCAGAAAAATCGCCAGCCTTATTAAATCTCCCTTACAGTACTTCAACTTCAAAGGTGCGCGTTTTCAAATCCTCGCGATACCCTTCTAACTGGTCCTCACAGAAACACCCGTGTCTCTTGCCGAGAAGAAGTTCCAAAATTTAACGCCTCTAACCCCCGGCAGTACGTCCCTACTCAGCCCCAACTCGGAATGAAAGCATACACATCTGATTGACTTCGTTCTAGTGCATGGCTATTCCCTGCTGCGTACACAACTCAATAACGACTATTTTCACTCAATATTCGATGAAGCTTCCAGGTTCGGGGTCGAGATCGAAGGTCACCGTAAGTGTTTTAATTATATGTCTACAAGTGCAATGAACATGTCAATGATGAAATGACTAGATACTGAGACTGGCCCTGGAGTATTAGAGACTGCTTTAGCATACACCAACGCTCTTCGCATGGCTGATAATGCAATCCTCTTCAAGTACCTTACAAAGAGCGTTGGCATGCAGTATGGTGTCGTCCCGACATTCATGGCCAAGCCTTGGGGAAATGTATGTCCTTTCATCCTTTTCCATTATCTTCTCCAACTCATATCGAGTAAAAACAGCTCCCGGGATGTAGTGGGTATGTTCTCCTGGTTTGACCGATAGGTTGTGAAGAGCATTGACAACTGCTGCAGACATACCCATGTTTCTTTACGCGATAAATCAGGCAGAAATATCTTTGCTGTGTCCGATGCAGAGCTCTCCAATGGAAGGCCTGGAGCAGCCAATGATGATGTCAAGTTCCTGAGCGAAGAAGCTGAACATTTTCTAGCTGGTATTCTGGATGGGATTGCTGATGGTTAGTGACACATCATGTCCTAGCTTTGGCTAACTAGCCACTGTTTTCTTTTCTAGTTATGCCTATGGTGAGTGCGCTCGGCCTTGGTGAAGTATTCCGTGTTGACTCCTACTCCTAGGTTGTGCCTACAATCAACGGGTATAAGCGATTGGTCGGCGGCGAGGCTTTCTGGGCACCAAATGCTATCACATACGGCTATGACTCCCGTGCGGCTTCGATTAGAATCATATCACCTCCCTCTGTTCCTCCGGCAGCTACGCGCCTCGAAATTCGCGTGCCTGGAGCCGACATGAACCCTTATTTCGCTATCAGTGCCATCTTCCTGCTAGGTCTCCGTGGAATTGAGAAAAAGCTCGAGCTATCTACTCCTCCTATGAGCAAGCTGTCTGCCGATGATAAGAAGAATGGAACGGTAAGTGTCACGTCTCCCCTTAGTGTTTTGCACTGATTTCATTGCTGCTTTGGCTTAGATCAAGATGCTTCCTACTTCTTTAGAAGCGGCTACTGAACGTATGATGAGACCAGAAAGTATTGCACGAGAGAAAGGCATGTTCGGTGACGTGTTTGTCGAGCATTTTGGTGGAACTAGAGAACATGAAGTCAAAGTTTGGAATGAAGCTGTCACGAACTGGGAAGGTGAGTTCTCATCTGCTAGTAATGTTGAACGGGATTTTCATTTTGCACCATTGTTCTAGTGGAACGTTATATCGAATTGGCATAGAGCATTTAGAAGGCTCCGCGAGACTTTGTACATTACTGCCGATGTGTAATCCTACATACTGAAGATTTTGATCAAGCATTGAGCATTGTCAGTCTATACTTAAGCTTAGAAGACGGGCTTCCTCCGTTACCATCACCATGCAATTCTTCCCATCGGTCACTATACGAGTACGTATATATAGCCCATACTGTCGCTCAGCGACCATTTTTCTCCTTCCACCATGTCCGATTCCAGTGAAGTCAAGTTGACGATAACGCCTCTCAAACCCTCTGGTATATATTTATTCTCCTCGATAATCGTATGAGTCTTAATGCGTCACAATTGATTAGAAATTCCTTCGGAAGAAGTCATTTTCCAGGCTGCAGACTCATTAATCGAATCGTGCGCCTCCTGGAAGCAGGGAAAAACGTACTACAAAGTTGTAAAGACACATTCCCGGGCGAAGGGACCAGGTGATGGTGCTCCATGGCACTGTAGAATCAGTGTGCACAAACCCGATGAAGCCACTTTTGACCAGATGTGGGAAAAGCTCGGGAAAGATAAACCTACTAACGAGATGCAGTGAGTATCATTGACCGCTCAGCATAATGGGATGTTTGTTTGATAATTGGTTCCTTCTGCTTTCAAGATTCATCCCGGATATTCACAAGGTTACGAAAGTGAAGGAGATATCTTCTAACCAGTCTATCTGGTCATTGTACTATAAATTCCCCCCTCCGGTGTCTCCTCGAGTTTTCACGGAACTACAAATAACACGGCTCTCTGAGAGTCCGCGTACTGGGTGAGTGTGCCACTGTACATATATGATCTCACAGAAACTTCATAAGCTTCAGGATTGTCATATCCATACCCATAGACTTATCTTCCCCTGAAGATACTGAATTGGCCAAGATGGAAGAGAAAGGCGTCAAAGGTCGATATGTCAGTATCGAACGAATTGTAGAGCTTGAAGATGGGTCGACAGAATGGCGTATGGCCACGTCAAGTACGCCAGGAGGATCTATCCCTTCTTGGTTGGCAGAAAGTACGATGGCGAGTAAGATTTCCGAGGTACGTTCGTTGGACATATCCGTGTTGATTTAGCTGTTTATGGACTGCTGGATAGGATGTACCTCATTTCATGAAATGGCTTCATGGTCTTCCCAAGACAGAGGCAAGGACCGAAGGATGAGTGACAAGCAACATGCATTATGAGGTGAAGTGAAGGTGCCATTTAGTAGAAAAGCGGACGTCTCGTACACATTGGAGGTACAATACATTTTCCAAAATCGAGATATGCCTGCTTCAGTGTTTCGTGAAAATGTAGAAGGGCATGCAGAACCAATCTTCGTCCTATATGCTTCAGGTTGATCACAATGCGTGCTAGCACAAGTAACATTCAAATCTGTTGTCAAACGTTATGGTATTGGCGATACAGTGCGTGATGTGTTGACGTTCACAAGGCCAAAGTAACGACTTCGACCAAGCTCGCCTTCATCGCGAGGGAGCTTTTCGCCACGGTTCAAGACGACACCAACAAACTTTCGTTCCCCGCGCATATACTTTTGCTTGTAGAATCGGACGTATCCAGGGACGAGTGCATATATAGTGTGATCTTTGCCCATTGCAACCTAAAGAAGTACTAAGACTGACATGATGTGCAAAAGGACGAAAGGGATACGCACATTCTGAGAAGGATGGAAAACACTACCACGCTGTCGCACAATGATATTTCCAGGAATCACATACTCATCTGTCTCTGGCATAAACAGCAGGCTCATCATTCAGATGGCACCCATCGCGTACCAGAAAACTTTTTGACACCAAGACGTCTACCAGCAGAACCTCCGTGATTTGCTACTGTACCACCAGCACGTTTTGTTGCAGTACGAACAGCTCCTAGCCCTGGAAATGAACAAAGAAAAGTCAAATCAGTATCATTCAGTTTTCAATGTAGTAGAAAACCTGCCGAAAGTAGCAAAAGGGCTCCTTGTTGCTGCGTCAAAACAACGATTGAACGAGGCCATAGACGAACAAATAATTGTTATATTTTCAAGGCGCCCACAATAAGTGAGACCACGTGGACCTGGGTTACTAAAAGGCAAAGATTGCACGGCCTTTTTCATTCCTCCTCTCCATATTCTTCTGTGGAAATGATTGTCCTCAAGACATCTGATAACGAAACGTTCACTGTCGAAAGAGATGTTGCTGAGCGTAGCGTCCTGATCAAGAACATGCTCGACGGTTCGTCTTTGTGTATTCTAATGGCAGAGACATCTCATTGAGTATCTTTCTTATAGATATTGGTGAAAACAGCGAGCAGGCTATTCCTCTGCCAAATGTGAATTCGAGTGTTCTGAAGAAGGTGAGTCCCCTTCAATTTCAGTGATCAGAATTCCAGTGATCAGCATCTTGAACACGCTAAATGTCTGGTCAGGTTCTGGAATACTGCGAACACCATCGTGGCGAACCTCTGCCAGCAGCAGACGCTGACACGAGCCAAGATGACACCCGCAAGCGTACCACTGACATCAGCGAATGGGATCAGAAGTTTATCACTGTAGACCAGGAGATGCTCTTTGAGATCATCCTTGCAGCGAACTACCTTGATATCAAATCTCTCCTGTGCGCGGCCTTCCCGTTTTCTTGAAAATTACACACTTACCGCAGAAACGTAGTGACGTTGGTTGCAAAACTGTGGCGAACATGATCAAAGGAAAGACTCCTGAAGAAATCCGTAAACTATTCAACATTGTCAATGACTTTACACCTGAAGAGGAGGTACGCATTTCTCCTCGTTCAATCATGATATCGTATACTGAGCCTTTCCTTTGCAACAGGCCCAAATCAAGAAGGAGAACGTGAGTTTCTACATGCGGGTTAATCTCTGTTTGCTTGATTCTCACTGTGTCCTCTTTTCATAGGAGTGGGCTGAGGATCGTTAGACTTGATGGGATCCGAATATTGCAAATGCTTCACTCGATGCTTTGTTTTACTAGCACTCTACTTTGTCTGTAATTAATTCCACATCACATCCCTATCTGCTAAGTCCTTACTGTAATCTTCAAGTCGAAGTTTTTCGTGGGTTTGCGACATATATCGACGACTGAAGTAAAATAAATAAGATGAGCTGAAGCCGCCACAAAATTGATCTTGAGTTGCATTTTTGATTCGAAACCTCCATGATCTGGGACACTGTTCAATCGCCTTTCGCCTCTGTCATTGGTACAAACTATGCTCCCTCCACAGCTGAGCTGGAAAAGGTTAAGGATCTGCTGCCCCAACCCCAGATAGAACTCTCCAAAGTATTATCAGAAATCGATCGTGTACAGGCTGTTCTAGATGATCTTTTGTTGCAAAAGCAAAGCATCGAAAAGTACATCGATGCTCATAAATCTTTGCTTTCTCCTGTCCGCAAAATTCCTCCTGAAACCCTCGCGGAAATATTCATACATTGCCTTCCAACAGACTCTTTATACGCAGTTCGAAATCTGGCCGAAGCACCACTCATTTTCACGACTATTTGTCATGATTGGAGGCAGATTGCGCTCAATACTCCTCAGTTATGGAGGTCTCTGCACTTCTTCCTACCTCCACTTTTGAGCGATGATGTGTTCTTTCGGCGGATCGCGGGTATCACTCTTTGGCTCGAACGTTCAGGTTCCCTCCCATTATCCATCTCATTCCATGAAGGTTATGAGAACGATCCTCATATCATACCCCAATCTCGACCAGCCATGATGGCGTCACTAATTCGCTCTTTGATGCGGTTCAGCGACAGAATGCAGGACGTCTATCTTTCCCTGCCCTCTTCAAGTTTTCCCATCTTTGACAATCTCTCTCCTTCGTTCCCCATCCTCACATCTTTGCATGTATGGGAAAAAGGCTTTCAAACACATGATATGAACGGTATTGGAAGTGCAGGCTTTGCTTCACTTCTTCATCGAATGCCTGCTTTGGAAAAGCTGGAGTTGATTGGGTTTCACAGAATCGGCATCAACTTGAATTACCGCTCGCTCCCTTGCAATTGGAAACTTTTAACCGAGCTGGTTATACACCCACTACCTTTGGACCTTCCACAAGTGATTGCTATTTTATCAGAAACTCCCCGAATGCAGTCCGTTTCTGTAGGCATAATTTTGAATACTTCTACGGCCAATTATCATCTAGTTCACCTCAGCAATTTACACAAGATGCGAGTGACATTCATGACGAATGGGATTTGGGAACTGCAGGATAGAAATGACTATCTCGAAGCATGTATGACTTGCTTGTTGAAATGTATTCAGTGTCCAGCTTTACTTGCACTGAGCCTTCACTATCACGGACCCGGTGTAGCAGTTTCACAACGTCCCTTCCTTGGACTTGTTCTGCATAATTTGGAAACTTTGGAATTGGAGATAGGAGTGACACCAGAAGCGCTGTCGGTGTGGTTCTCCATAAGTCCGAACTTGATCACCCTTATTTTGAAAGACGTCGGATTTGCTGCGCAAGACGCTCTTTTTCCGGAATTTCTGCGAGACTCACATCTGTCCAGTTTGACATGTTCTCCTTCTAACCCTTCGCCTTCGTGGCCTCATCTCCAGAACATGCAAATCTATTTCATCCCACTTCCATCTGTTTACATCCCCTCTGATCCTCCCATCACTGGTGCCACCCTAACTGCTTTCTTAAAGAGCCGAAGTCAAGCATCACTGAAGTCTTGCATTATCGTATTCCGACATAAAGTATTGTTCTCTGAAGCAGAGCTCAAAACTTTACGATCTCTCAAAGAATGCGGATTGAAGCTTGATATGCAGTGGATGAAACAACTTGAAGGTCCATCTGAACCTGATTTACCGGATACAGGCCTTAAACGACACCAGCCTGATGGAATTTCCCAGTTCCGGCGGCTACCTGGGACCTATGAAAACCTTATTGAGTGAACCGTGAAGCTTTGGAGATTTGTACACTCCTGGTTCATCACCTTCTGTCTATTTCGCAGATGAAGACTGGCCAATCAACAGGGTTTTCATGTAGATATGGATATACCTACTAGCTAAGCATTTATGATATCAAGTCGAAGACTTATGAAGAGTTAGCACGAGTTCTGTCATCAGCAAAAGGGCACAGATATTATGACCCCATTATAATGTATGTTATTCGCTATAATACTTGTCATTATAGCAGTACTTTATTTCGCAAAGGTTCCCCTTATAGCGGTGTAATAACAGTGTTATAACGGTGTTATAACACACCTGTCATCTGCTATAGCGGAGCTGTCATCCGCTATAACGGACCTGTAATGTGTTATAACGCACTGTAATACTTACAGTAAATTACTGCAGATTTCAGGTATGTTATAACAGATTTCAGGTAGATTATAACGCATAACAGACCATTTGAACGGATATCAGTAATATATTAGGCAATTCCAGCACGTTATTGAATGTATACGATGGAATTAGCATTTAAATTAGTTAATGATAAGCACAGGAGCAGTAGCAAACACAGGCAGAATAAAATGTGAAGTAAAAACATAGTTGTGTCCGAAACTTCATTCATCGGCACCGACACCATCATTGTAAAAATTGTCACCTTCATCAATGTAACCATCGCCACCATTGACTTGACCACCATCGTCTTCAATGTCACCACCGTTGCCATTACCGCCATTGTCATTATCGCCACCACCTTTGTTGACACCTCGATTCACGGCACCTTGTTGGTTATCGTTGTCCTCACTGTCATTGCCCTCAGGAGTAGAGCTTTCAGTGAATAGAGATGCAAGTTCTGAGTCATTTGCAGGTGACTCGGCTGTGTTTGGAATGTCATGAAAACACTCTCTAGAGCACAATTAATATGTGTCGAAAATGAGAAAAATCACATACCGATTCCAAAATTTAAATAGAGATTCCTTCCACCTGTCGGAAGCATGTGCGAAGATGCTCAAGATGTTGAGGTAGAATCGGTCAAACTTGAACTTGCTGTCTGACCTAGTCCACAATGAACGGCTTGAGAGTGCAAATCGCGCCTGATAAAGACGTGAGTAAAATCACAAGATAAGAATGCCAACCTACCTGAACGGCCACATAAGCAATGAGCTCAGGGCTAGATTGGGTGATTCCCAGGAGTACAGAAGTCGGTTTTCGAGCAGAACGCTGGCGAGGTGCAAAAGCTGCACCAGGCCCAAGTAAGATGCAACGGCAAATCTGCAGTACATGTATCAGTTGAATCTGATATATAGCAAATGATGTACTTTCCAAAATCAGTAGACGGCCACGAAGCAGGCCACCCCATTTATTCTTCGAATCAAATTTGTGAAGGTCATAGAGAAACATGGGAAGATCGTCAGCAGTGAGAGGAATGTCATGCGACATGAGCGAATCCAAAATTCTACACAAGCATCAGAGTAATATCAAGCACAGAAGAATTGAATACTTGCGTTTCGCGACGAGTAGCGTTATTTCTGAGTAGTGCATCTCAGGTCTTACGGAATGGGCAGAATAACATTGTGATCATGGGATGATTGACACCTCGGTCACTCTTGGCATCACAGAGGCAGGGAGGATCGAGAACGATTACTTCATTCATATTGGGAAGAGCATCGCTGTAGGTCTGGAAAACATTGGGGATGAATCTGAGGATCTCGGTCTTCAATCGGCTCGTATCGTTGCGGCGAGCTTCAGAAAATGCTTGATCAATCTAGAGCAAAGTATCTTAACCAGGTTTGCGGCCCACAAGAATCACTTACTACGTTGATAATGATGTTATATGTTTCTGTGTCATCGTAGTTGACTGATTCAAGAAGGCGTTCAATGATGGAAGGGAAAGTGGATGCAATCTTGTCATAGATGGTAAGCAAATGAGTGCGTTCAGCCAAATCACTTGAGGATGGGTAGATTATACAGGAGATCACAAGGAGGAATTTATCGTGACTCACTCTTCATCTAGGTCTGATTCATCATTCAGAGCTTGGAGTGACCTGGTCCTGGCTTTCATTTGCCTCGTTTCACGTGCAAGGCCTGCGTTGAGAATGGCTGCCATATTTTGATACAGCGAAAGGCACCGAGGCGCATATAATCCAATTTGCTGGTATGGTAAAAGTGTTTTGTATCTGAAATTTCAACAAGAATGAGAGCATATACACAGTCTGAGGTTAGAAAGATGTACGCACGATTTGTATTCAGCCTCATATTCAGCAGCTACTTCCTTTACAAACTCCTCGTATTTACGCTTCTTCCTTCGTTCCCGTCTTTCTTGTTGTTGAGAGTCTTCATGAGCAAAAGTTTGAGCTCTGTGTGCTTGAGGTTGCATGTTTGTTTGACTTGAGTTGCTAGCAGTTGAGATTTGAATATGGGATGATGAGGCAGGAGTCCGAGTCCTTGAGGAAATTTGAGGAGGGGAAGGTGGAGACAGCGATGGAGATGGAGAGTTGACACGCTGAGCATTGATCCTCTTTGTCAAGGCCGATTTGAGTCGGGGCTTTTTCCTTGCTGGCTGAGCCATGATGAGAGTAACTCTAAGAGAATAAGATGTGGAAAAATTCGCACCCGGTCTTTTTAAGTCTCACGCGTCGCGACACACATGACAGTCAACAACGCAACTCCAGAACTCTCACATCACCTCACACACCCAAAGAGATTGTACAGTCTGGGTTGTCCATTGTAACGGGAGAGAGGCTCCCTGGCGCGTTCAAACGATACCGGCAAAACCAACTCACTGAAGAGCAGCTTGCCCGCGAGTGCGCCGAGCGCGAAACTTAAGAGTACTCGTACTTAGTTGTCCGCGCAAGTACTTAGTTTTGTATCAATTGCAGTAAATCGATTATTTAGCGCCGTAAAACTTTTTTCTCTCTTACCGCGATGGGCGAGCCTGCTCCACCTTTGCCTGGTACTGCTTCTTCTTAGCCGGGCGGAGGTACCTAGCAAAGGAGGGCTTGCCTCTGATCGGTCTTTCATTCACTCTACCCAGTCCGTGCAGAATGGGATATACCCTCGTTAAGAATCTTGGCGGTGAACACGTTGCATCATTCCAGTCGCAGAAGGGGCCAACATTACAAAGTCGCGGCGATGGCAATGAAGAAGGCGAAGGCAATGAGCATGCAGAAGACGACGAAAGCGAAGACCACGAACACGATGAAGACGAATCCCTCCTTTCCTGACCATACGCGCCTACCTGCCCACGAATCCTCCAACGCAACCTGCATCCATCGCTCGCAAGAGTGTTTGCCCTCGACCACACGATGACTCTCACTACCCCGCTATCCGATTAAAGTGCTCGTTGAAAAGATTGGCTGCAGAGACTTGGAACTCATGAAATCTCTACCCTCGCTTTCTCACTCGGTTCGCGCCAGCGCAGTCAACGAGTACTTTGAACACAATATTCAACGTCTCCTCACTTTCGAATTCTAACGCTGTCCATTTCCTGGTGGTCGGTGTACCCTTCCACAGTGTATATCTTAGCAAGCCGGCAGACGCGTCGACCACTATCTTTGTAATCAAACTCACGCGTCGACAGTCTCCACCACTCGCTCTCTTTGTAATCAAATTTTCACGCCGCCTATCCACTGGACGAAGGCGACGAACTTCCCGAAGTCGGCTACTCACGCGCTGGACTTTGGTCCTGGTGGTCTGAGTGGAATCGGTCCTCTTACTGCAAAAAACCTCGATGGGTGTTCGCGTGATCGTCATTGGCGAACGTGGCAAAGGGGACGCTGAATTGTATGATTCCAGGGCGATCCAGAGGGAAGACAACTGGAGTGAAAAGTTCGCTCCCCGTTTGATCAAAAGCAGGTGGGTGTGATAGTTTTAGTCGAATGCTCGTTTGCTCATATGTGTTTCAGGGATGGTACGATTCACCTCGACACTCCCTTCTCTCGTCTTTTAGGCAAGCCTCCAATCATGGTCCCTGGTATGACTCCATCCACTGTTCAGGCCGGGTTTGTTAGTGCTGTACTCGATGCTGGCTATCATGTTGAATTGGCCGGAGGAGGGCATTACAATGCGAACGCCCTTCGAGCGAAGGTTATTGAGATACAAGCGTGTTAGTGCTGTACTCGATGCTGGCTATCATGTTGAATTGGCCGGAAAAGGGCAGGTAGTGTTGCAGAACTACGTGATATGACATACGAAGAAACTGTTCTTCGTATGGTGCGCTTGATGTATGTTGCCCACGAGAATCGTTGGATCGACATTTCCCTCCGCAATCTTACCGGAGACTGGATGCGAAGGATCGAAGAAAGGTTTGCTGGCGTCATTGGTTCGGGAACGAAAAGCTCTGTTTTACAACTCCTTGAATGACCCTCTCCCTTGTGTTGAGACTTTCTTTAAAGCCTACCCTCTCGCCGCTGAACAGCTCCTCTCAGTGATGACTCTGGATACTTTTTGGCTATCTCTCAAAGGCGCGGCCAGAAGCCTGTTCCTTTCATTCCTGTTCTCGATGTATCGTTCGAAGTTTGGTTCAAGAAAGTATGTGATTGAAGACCGTCATTCTATAGAGTTCTAATAATATTTCCTAGGATTCTTTGTGGGCGGCGGAAGATGTCGAAGCGGTCTTTGACCAAGATATCATTCCTTCTATCGACTTTCTTGCTCCTCAACCTCGTGCCGCCAGAGTACCAGCTGGCGTCAAGATTACCACTACCGATAAGGAAATCACCTACCAGTTGGGCAAATCCCTTCCGACCAACCCCGCTTGGCTTTCATGCCTGGCCGGTTCCCAACTCAACTGGCTTGGGGCCCTTGTCAGATCGACAAGTGTCATCCAAGGTTCCTCTTACATCAGCAATCCCATACGCCGTCTTTTCTACCCTCGTCCTCATGAAAAAGTCGTTATCAGTCTCTCGAATGGACAACCAACATCTATCACCGCTTATGGATAACGTCAGTGCCCCTATGGATTTTGCTATTGTTGACCACCATCGCCGTAGAACAGCGCGTGCGAGAGGTGGACGCAAAGTGCGCGGATCTGGTCCAGGGCGTTACCTTCGTGCTCACCCACCTTCCCGCTCTCAAAAAGATCAACGCGGCAGATTCCACGCGCCAGGTCGTTGATCATATAAACGACGTATTATGCACGCAGATTAGCATTGAGGATTCCCTATTTCCATCCTTCTCGGGCTTTGACAAACTAATTACAATGGTAGCGCCATCTTGAAAATACCGCCGTTTTTTTCACAGGTTATTCGCTGTTATATTCCTTCATTCTTGCCTTTTTTTTGCGCTTACAATTTATTTCGAAGTCCGTGCTTCACGTTTCCTCACTTCGGTGCCCGGTACCACTCCCTCTCTGAGATGTATTTATGTTGCAGTGATAATACAAATTGTGGTGATTTGATTCGCTTGTTGATCTTTGCGCAAGCCTTTTCCAAATGTGGAGCTTTTCCAAATGTGAAGCGAATAAAGCTTTGCCAATGCGAAGCGAATAAAGCTTTTCCCAACGTTGGCTCTCAACCTCAACTTGCTTGCTTGATGTTTATTTGCAGATCGTGCGGTAGAGATTTTGTGAATGAGCATGGTTGCCGTACTCATGAGGGGAGCTGTACAAAACGAAGAGTGGTTACTATGAACTTGTTTGACAAGCACAAAAAGGCGCGTTTCGAACTTGAACAAGCTTCAAATAACCAGGTAAGAAGCTCTTTATGATTTCAGTTGGACTCATCTACATGCTACCCTAGATGGGTGCTGTAGCTCTGTGCCCTGCAAGTCCCTCCAGTTCCACCAATCTGGTACTGCCTGTGGACCCCAAGCTTCAGATCCCGCCTGTTGAGCCTGAGCTTCAGGTCCAAGACAAAAACAATGAACGACCTCGGCGGTCTCAAATCCTACCTGCACGATATGCTGACTTTCAGCGCTCCTCGGAATCTGCTTTTCATCGGCAAGTGCGAGATCATGTTCCAAGTATTCCCCCAGAATCCAATCCTAGGCCTCTCTCTCCCTCTCCCTTGCCTTCTGCCGCGAGCAGTACACTTGACAATGCTGTTGATGAAGATGTTGATGAAGATGACAGAGCGATGACTGATATCTATGAAACTGAGCTGAACGACAATGGCATTTTCCGTGTCTACTATCACTCCATGCCATCGCGGGATCCAGATTCTTTGTTGACAGTTGATGATACTGGTGACTCTCCTAATTTCTCTCAAAACAACCGTGATAGCGGGACACCTTCACAAGTTTTTGGTCCTCCCTCTGAAGACTCTCATGGCAGCTCCACTCCTTGGGAACCCTTTCGAAATGTGACAACATACCGCCTCATGGATTGGAGCTATGCACACAACTCCATCAACGCTACATCACTGAATGGCCTTGTTCACGATGTCATCCTACAAGACGACTTCTCCACTGCACATCTTGAAGGATTCAGTGCGCAGGCTGAACTTGACAGGATGGACCGCCATTTATCTGCTGCAACGCCGCTCTCAGGACAATCTGATCCTGCTTTACCTTTCGCTGCTTCAGATAACTGGGTGACAAGCAACATCCAGATTCCCATGCCTTGTCCAAATAAAAAGTCCGTGTCGGAGGAACTCGCACCAACACTTGAAGTGAAGGGCGTTCACCATCGGCGATTGACAGAAGTTATAAAAACGGCGTTTGAGGATGACACATTTCTTGATTTCAACATCAAGCCTTACAAGCAGTTCTGGAAGCCTTCAGATGATGAGCCCGTGCAGCGTGTCATATCCGAATGTTACTCTTCCAACCGGCCCTTGGAACTTGAGCGGGAGGTGTACGAAACTCTTCCTAAGCCAGCAGATCCCAACGTCAATACAGTAATTGCGTGGCTGATGCTGTGGTCTGATTCAACACATCTGGCAAACTTTGGAACCGCATCACTTTGGCCCATATACATGTACTTTGGTAACCTCTCAAAATACACTCAATGCAAGCCAAGTAGCTACGCTGCACACCATATTGCCTATATCCCAAAGGTACAAGTTTTGTACTGCATTGTGAATTGACCAACAATGATATTCTTGTTAGATTGCTGACTTTGCAAAAGATGTTTACCGCGAACAGTTTGGAAGAGAGCCAGGAGATGATGTCATGCGATTCCTTCATCGAGAGCTCTTCCAGTCAATCTGGTTCCTATTGCTTGATTCCAAATTCACGGAGGCTTATACCAATGGCATACTTATACTCTGCGCAGATGGGATTGTGCGGTGTATTTTTCCCCGGTTTCACAGCTATTCTGCTGATTATCCTGAAAGGTATTTTCACTTACCAACTTCATATCTCAGTAACTAAAAGCACAGTGTACTAGAATCCTGATTGTTTGTATCAAGTTTCTGGCAAGGTGTCTTTGTCCCTGGTGTCTTATCTTGAAAGAGGATATTGCTGTCGCGACGTAGGTGGAAGCGACGATGGGAAGCGATCAAAGCACGGCACAAGCACGAACCTGAGTGTGAGTAACGCTCAACACACAAAGGTAGAAAGGAAAAGTGATCT
>MU790654.1:0-61284 GCA_027886635.1 Lentinula boryana
ACTTTTACCTACAAAAGCCTGTATCTACCAGTGTCCAATTATAAACACTGTCTGGCTAACTGTGGCTGAAAGCCGGTGAGCGTAACCCTTACAATTTAGCTCTTCAGGTACGATTCTTTTCGTTACTGTCACGCCGCAACATTGATCAACAGCAGTGCTTGGTGGGCTCAAGAAGTTCGGCGCTGTGGGTACAAAATGCGTACCAAATGCC
The DNA here is from genome assembly GCA_027886635.1 of Lentinula boryana. Lineage (NCBI taxonomy): Eukaryota > Fungi > Basidiomycota > Agaricomycetes > Agaricales > Omphalotaceae > Lentinula > Lentinula boryana. The sequence goes on from MU790654.1 coordinate 212, forward strand.
TTGCTCGTAGATGGATATTCTTCTCGTAGTACTCCAAAGGGCTTTTCAGTCATTGAAGATTTGTGTGGAAGAGTTTCATTCAAAGGAAGAGCATTTGCGGGAAAGTTTCTATCGGGACAGGGAAACAGATATGAGGGCCAGATTAAGGTGCTCAACTCTTTTGTCGGGTCTGATAAGCTTGTGTACGATTCATGAGAGGCGTTTACCGACTTTGATAAACCCGGCGTGCTGAATGCATGATGCATATTGGCTACTCTATTTGGAGACATGTAGTGTGATAAATCGCTACTCAAGGAACCAGAATAACCTGAGGCTGGAGATGTAAAAGGAGTGGAGGAGGTGTGGATGGAAAAGGGGCTTGCTGACAGGGAGAGGGAAACCGATGACGACGACGGAGTCGCATAGGCATCAGCAGTTCTATTGGGAAAAGGGCTTTCTGGAATAAAATGAGGTGTGTAGGGCCCGCTTTCTAAGCGAATTGGTGCAGGATTATATGCAGTGGCATCCGGGTCCCTCCTTCCACGCGGTGCTGCCAACCACTGTGGGTGCTCTTGCATTATGAGGGATTGATTCAAAGCCCATCTTGGCTGTGTCGGTGGCATAGCAGTGGTAGCTTGTGCGGAAGGCATCAGATGGCTCTCACGAATTTCTCCTAGTTCGAGTAGTGCAACATTATTGATTCTGATTTGCTGACTGCCACCGACCGTGTTCGTCCTTGGTATCTGTTCCTTTGTAAACGACAGAGCAGATGTTGAACGGACGACCTCCGTCGCTTCCGCACTACTATCGTTTTGCGGCATTGTCTTTTTCTTGGTGAATTTGAGATTTTTAAGTACGTTCGTACGTTTGATATGATTATACAGTGTATCATTCCAGCCTTCCACGGACAGGTCATCCTGAGTGGAGGGTATCGGTGGAGAGGCTACGGGGAAGCTTTTCACTTCTTTCTGACCAGCTTTACGCGTGCCCATGTACACATTTTCCCAGTTTTTTATCGGCGAGCTATCCTCGATAGGAGGGGCTCTAGAGGAAGATGACAAAGAGTCGTCCATTTTCTCTGAGCCGACCACGGGCTGGTTGTTCTCATGCGCGAGAGATGTATCGTCGCTCAAGGGAGTCAATGGAGACAATGGCTCATCTAAATGAAGTGTACTTCTGGTGATTGAAGGGATGACAATCTTCAATTTGATCTTGAGATCGACAGGACGTGGAGAAGGAGGACGATTCCTGGTCTCTGAACCTTTACAGTCAAGCAACCGGCTTCGAGACCTAAGAGCCGGCCCCGATGTTTGCTCTTTGGCCAATGTGACACTTCCCTTCGTCGACTTATGGGATTTCCTTCGCTTTCGACCGGCAGAGTCACCCATCATGACTACTTTGTTATCCTTTCGTTCTCCCGGTGTAACTCGTTCTGGAGCTCCCAAGGGGGGTCTAGTCGACCCATACTCTCCTTTGATGCCCAACGAAGATTCAAGAAAATCGGATTGAGTGGAGTTGTCAATCCCGGCGAGGTTCGGGGCTAATGCCAGCGGATTGTTGATCTGCCCTGAAGACGATGATTGATGTTCGTGTTGCGGATGAATCGAATTATCAACCGGAGCAGACTGAACTTGCGCTTGACCAAATACCGTCCTTGTTTTAGTCAATTCGGCGGGTGGCGGTGTTGACTCTTTGGTACGCCCTACTTGAGATGACTCGGTATTAATGGATGTGGAGATTGAAAGAGTCTCCCCATAATCACCCCTTAGCGAGAGCACAAGTTTTTCGCGTTCTATTTCATTGTGAGGTGTTGATATACGCGTGAATGAAGTATGCTCAAGCCGCAACTTTTGGATAGCTTCGTGTTTTTCGCTCGCGATGACCATCTCAGGCGGTAAGGATATCGTAGGGTGTGCGAAATCACGGTAATCGGGCTTCGGGGGAAGAACGAAGTCTCCTTTGCGAGGCTCCGAATGCTGGACCGTGTTAATAGATTGTGACTCAGCCACGGGAACTACACTCGGACGAGTCTCAGCAACAGCCAGTTGCGAACTTGAGCTCGCCGTCTCAATCAAATCCGAGACCACGCAAGCGAAATCACGTTCCCTGGTACATAGAATCATTATTTGAGTGCACAGATCTTTCTCGAACTAATTGAACGCTTACACGCATAAGTTTATTACTGTCCGTCTATCGTTCGAGAGTTTCGAGTCCGAGATCGACATTCCGCCACTTCCCTCCACTAGTATAACAGGAGCAGGACGATTGTCCACGAGCTTCGTAGTGCCAAGTTCTGGAAGAATGGCTAATAGTTCCTCTTTGCTCTAAGAGAAGTTGTTAAGTATGATAATCTGGCAGAGGAGTAACATCGAAACTTGAACTTACACTGCACCACTGGCGCGGTCGTGGGTTGACATTGGGTGCGATGCTGCTCGCAATGCCGCAGGAAGGAAGGGAAACCGGTATCGGTTTCCATATCGGATGTCCAGGCGTAGGTAATCTACTCCTTCCTAATGAGAGTGAGATTATCAGTTCACCGCGAAAACTTGGGAACGAGACATTATACCATTATCTGACGGGTGTTGTTCCTGGCTCTGTTTAATGGTGTCTTTGGATACCGAAACGCGTTCATCCTTTAAGTTGACTGATTGTGAGGCTGTATAAAGATCAGTTTTGTCTTGTTTCGGTGGCCTGTTCGTAGTATTCGCTTTTGATTTTCTACCTCGCTTTTTTGGAGCGGGCTCACCCTTGCCATCGCTGAATGACGTTCCCTTGTCTAACGCGATGCCCATGGCCTCAAACGAGAAGGTGTGTTTCTCCTGTGGTGACAGTAAAAGTTGAGGGTTGGAGATTGTGGCCTGGTTCAATAACTGGTCCGCAGTGTTCTGTTTTGGTTTTCTGCCTCGTTTTTTAGGAGTGGATTTCATCCCATCATCGCCGGATGAGATGTTCGCTTTCGGAGGTACCTCGAACGTTCCAGAGCTAGAAGCCTCTTCCGCATCCACGACACGACCGTTCTCCTGTGCAACGGCTGACTGTGAGATCGGAAGAGGGTCAGAGATTTTGGACTTGTATACAGTGCTCCCTTTCGGTTTTCTACCTCGTTTTTTCGGACCGACATTGCCAGGCAAGGATTCTGTTTGTGAAGGTCCCCCAGACGCTCCAGCCTGATCAGAAGCTTTTGTTCCTGACGCCACGTCTACACTGTCCTGCAAAACCGTAAAGGCATCAGAGGCTCTCATTTTCCTCTTTGGCTTGTCCTTAAGGTTAGTATTCTTCGGCTTTCTGCCTCGCTTTTGCGGAGCTGGCTTCATCCCAACGTCCCTGGACAGCATGACCACCTCTTGAGGTACGACCAATGCTTTCTCAGCCTGTAGACCAGAGGCTCCATTTCCTACTGCCAAATCCATGCTGTCGAATGCGCGCGGACTTCAGGAAATATGGTGTTCAGAGCCTGGAAAATAGGGAGAAAGACATCGGGGTATCGCAGAGAATTCAGATGGAGGAGGTGCAATGAAAACCGTGGCAAGATACATGGCATGATGGCCTACATAGGCGTCCGTGGGCGAACTTCGGTGATAGAGTGATTTCCTCAGCGCCCAAAAATAAGCTCCCTTTTCTGTACATATTATACGTATGATTAACTGACTTGAATGACAGGGTCCTTATCATTCCCTCTCATTCATATTCACTAGGATTAAGTCCTTTTCCAAATCTTTTTTGAATATCCGATCCGACATAACGATGGCAGAAGGAGTACCCTACTTCAGCTTTTCTGTTATATCAGCAGTAAAGTCATTCTCGATGAGCAGTTCATCATACGAAGGCGGTGCTTGAGCACCATCGCCGTCGTTACGGTCTGACCAACTCCGACTAGGTCCAGCAACCAGCCGAGCCATCAATCCTTCTTTAACAGGTCCAGCTTGCATACTACTGCTACCTGCTGCCCCATCGCTAACCTCAGACTTGGACTTGGACTTCAATGCAACCTGGGATCGTCTTGGCGGTAGTTGAGGAGGAAGGGAAGACGATGCAAGGTCGGAAATTCTCTCAGAACCCTTCAACACGGAAGCTCCAGGATACGATACCGACTCCCGATTTGCAGGACGCATCGATGGACGCGACGTTGATACGGGGTCTCCCAGTGCAGGCTGAGAAACCGACGGCCGTGATACCAACCGTGACTGGTCGACAGTCAATCTACTACGGTCACCGAACTGCGAGTCAGTAGTCGTGACCGGAACCACTGAGTTTCTTGATCGTACGAAGCCCCCTCGATGGCGATAATGAGGATGATTTGGAGAAACACCTCCAGAAACTGCTCGTCTGTTGAGCCTATCATCCGAATTACTCGTCTTCGTCGAATGAGTCAGTTCTATGATTATTTTTCAGCACTATAAAGTCACAAAGAGAAGAAGGCAAAATTAGCACACACCCTTGGCTGTATATCTACGGGGTATTTCTGCTTGCTGGACGAGGAATCTAGGATCTTCCGCCACGGCCAACTGCGTACTATGAGTGCTCTTCCGTTGTCCCACACTATCGGTTTTGTTTGTGGGATCCGCTTTCACTTTTGTTTTGCCCTTGTCCTCATTCGAGACACGGACCTCCAATTTTGTCATAGATAAACTTGACGGTGTAACCACTGTGACCATCTTCTGAACCTCAACCTTGGTCAGTCTCACCACCACACTCTTCGGAGGAGTCTGCAACTGTTCAAGCTCCAGAGCACCTTCATTGTCTGGTGGGTCAATTTCCTTTCCTTTCCCCTTCTCTTTCTTTTTAGCTTTTGCCTTTGCCTTTGCCTCTCGCTTCTTCTCCTCCTTCTCCTTGTTTTTCTGCATTTTCTTGATATCCTTCGGAGTCATGGTCGCCAACCTCGCTTTCTCTTCAAGGCGGTGTTGGAGCGTGGTACCGCCTGGGAGAGGATAATACGTTACGAACTGTAACAACTCTATGTATGGTCCTGTTACGGAAAAGAAGAAAAGAAGAGTCAGCTCTGGGTGAACATGAAATAAATCAGAGTCGAAGTACATACCTCTTTGATACCTCAACCTCTTTGTAGCTTCCACTACCTCTAACACCTTCTGTACCTGCGAACTATGTCCTGACCGAACTGTGATAAAGCTTATCGCTTCGTCCTATAAACAGACCAAAGATATTCGGTGTACTCTCCCCTAGTAGAATAGAGTGATACTCACCTTGAGCAACCTCCAACAAAACCCCGCATAATCATCAATCTCCCCTTCCTCAAACACCGTAGTCTCATGCACCACAGTCCTCAAAGCCTGCATCCGTGCTATCATATTCAGGCCAGACTCCGCTCCTCGCCTGGTTGACCTGGTACCACGACCATCATTTCCATGAATTTGCTTTGAACCTGAATTTGAGCCTCGTTCGGGTTGTACTGGTCGAGGATGATAATGATGCGCAAGATCAGAGTCAACGGTTGGAGGTGTAGGAGGCGGGGTAGGAGGAGAAGGTTTAGAGTTAGAATCGGGAATTTCTTGAGGTTGTAGAATCGTAATCCCACGCGCAGCCGACATTGACGTTGAGTTACGATGTCTCGTAGCAGGATGCTCCGGTGGAGGACTCTCATTGAAGCTACTACTGCTAGCATGACGTGGATGTGGTCCCAGAGAACTTTGGGTGCGGAGCCTTGAATTTTGTCCACCATCTATAGGAGTTGTACCAGACGACACTGACACCTGGGCAACGCTTTGCAGAGGCGAGCTCCTTGGACTTGGTATCACTTGTTCTGGTGAACCCGACGCAAGTTTTGATTCACCACCACCGCCAAAAGGTGACAAAGCCGTCCAAGTGGATTTTCTCTTGTCACCTCCCAGTCCTCCTGTACGCTCATCCTCTTTTGTACTATTCCGCGCGTCTGCCGAATTGAGGAACGTCAACAACGAAGTGAGGAAGACGAGTTCTAGTCCTTTTCTATCTTCAATATCAAACCTGGGATCACACACAAAAATATGAGTATATTCATTTACATGAAGCCACTAGTACTCACCGATTCAAGTTATAGTCCAAAACCTGTATCGTAGCCGACTGCTGAACCCGACCTAAGTTGGCAATCTCCTTCCGGCTTGTGATCACGACAAGCACCGGAGGATCAGGTTTGCGAATTATATAGCATTCTTCTTCGCGTTTCCATTCAAATTCGTGTCTGCGGGACAATAATTGAATAGAAATTTACAAGCTCGGACGTGCAAAGTAACAAAACTTACCCCTTCCATTGGAATCCCCATTTCACAGAAAATGTTCCAAGCGCTTTAAGCTCAACTGGAACTGAAGGATTCTGTAACTCGATAATTTTGACTTTGCTAGTCACACTTGGGGCGGTAGCGGTCACCAGCAATGATTGGGAAACAAAATCTGTGCCACGACGTTCAGTCAGGAGACCATTGGATATTTGGATAATTTCGAGTGAGTCGGAGTCACGTATGACACGGTAACTCTCAGAGTACGATAAACGTACCATATACACGCATAGCATAAACAGCACCAGATATTACCCTCTGTTTGCGATAGAACACATTCCCAGCAGGGTCCGTTAGATCGACGATTTTCGAGTCGGTTTGGCTAGGTTTGACTTGGAGAGTGAACAGGTTCTGGTCGAGGCTCATACTTGGTGGTTGGAATTCTAATCCTCAAAACAAAGTCAAAGGGAAACAAGGGATAGCCCGTTTCTGCTCTGGATGTAATGACTGCTAATATATATCCTTGATCATAATAGTACCAGATGCTACCGCTGTCTTACGGCAAGAAAGTACTGCAATGTGTGTAGTGTGTTGGATTTGAACAGCCTCCAAGTTGTTGATGTCTACCCAGCTACTGCGCAAGCCTGAGAACCAAGGAGACTGTACACCTTTGGAGATTTATAAGTAGATAAGTATCAGCAGCCCTTATCAACGGGAATCTTTCACCGATGCGCTGAGTGAGGACAGGTGAGGGCTGTTGTTGAAGAGTGCTATACGCGCTTACTGAACAAATTAAGCCCGATCCGCCCGCGGCAGCGGCGGAAGGTGGGGCATACTTATTATAAGTTAGCATCGTTTATTGTGATTGCATGAGGCAGTCACGTGCACCGCTTGCTCTGGTCTTTCTCCTGGTCGACTTGTGAGTTGTTCTTGGACGATGGAGACGCCGACCGCGATACCCCCCATTCCTCGCTTAAGAATTAACAGACAGCATCAGTCCACTGTTTATGACTACTCTGGCTCTGTAAACCTTTCCGAAGCCGGTCCTTCTCGTCTACAAATCTCTACAAATCTATCGGAGCCATTTATCCACGCAGACAACGCTGATGACGACGACCATGAACAGGATACCCCAAAGCTACCTTCAGCTGCTGCACTCCCTACCGAACCATTATCCACATACCCAGAGGACACCCCTGCAGCTCGGTTGAAAGCAGTCTTGGAGCGAACTAGCGCGAAATATAGACCTCCGCCTGTGCCTATACCCTCGTCGGGCTCTGCGATTGACTTTGAATCCGACTTTGACATTCCTACGATTGGTTCATCGCAGCCAAGTCTCGCTCGAGAAAATTTGAACAGTTTATTCTCAAATGCACTCCGAGAACCTGGAGACACGCCACAGAAGAGTGTGAAGGCGAAAATGAGAAGGCGAAACAGTATCGATACCAGCGAGTTTGAATCTAGTCCTCGGGTGGCAAAGGTCAACCATAACAGGGCTGTTGAGAAGGGCAAGCGGAGAAGCATGAGTGACGACGAGCTTAGTTCCTCGAACAGTGCGTCAGAATTTTGCGATCTCTTTATTTGCTCTAAGCTGATCGCTTCTAAATGATGCAGTTTCAATAGATCGCTCCCAAGCTGCGATTTTTAACACTCTACGGCAACGTCTAGATTCTAGTAGCAATCGCGAGCAGAAAGCTCGACAGTCAACTACGGCTGACATTGATTGTGGGTAACAAGATCCTCTTCGAGCAGACTCTCGAACTGATCGCCCTTGTAGCGCATGAAAGTCTGGATACTCTTAAATTCTCGAAAGAGCTCGATAGTTCACAGTTAACACCCCCAGCTGCCACTAGTACCCCTCAACATTCTTGGTTCAAGTCTCAATTCCAATCCAGTACGAAATCACAACTCTTGATCTGCCCCAATACTTAAAAATGAATAGATCTTTTGGATGCTGATTCAGAGATGCAACAAGCTATGAGAGATCTGGATAGCTATGAACATTCTCTACCAATAGGTATACTCCATGCCAGTTGCGGAATTCAAAATCTCAATTTGGACTCTTACATAGCCGACGCCTCTCCAGTCTCCAAGCCAGCTTCTGAAAGAATTACGAACGAAGTTGATCAGACTGAAGGTGTGTTCATTTTTTCTGTACGTCTCGCATATCTCAAAACACGCAGAAGTTTTGCATGTAGAACAACAGAAATCTAACCTGCTTGCGCCTGAAAAGTCTCCCTCGAATCGGGCGCGGAGTCGGTCCAGAGGACCTGCCACAGACGCTCATCAGCTTGAACGTGAATGGAATCAGAACCATCCCAAGACCAATATGGCTTCGACAGATATCAGCCACCGGAACTCCTTGCATATCTCCTCAGGAATAAGCTCAGGGCACCGTCCTCTATCTCGAAATGGAAGCAGCACCTCTACCCATGCCGATAACGCTTTGTCATCAACCTCTACCACTTCTCAGAATGATTGTAAGTATCTGTCTCGTTTGCTCTTAAAACTTTTGACCCTAGTTCTTAGATCATCCGTTACGGAGAGAGAAAGAAACAGAGCAAGTTGCTGAACCTGAGCGCATTCAAAATAAACCCTTTGCTGGCTCGAAACCACGCCCATTGTCGATGTCGGATTCTTCCCTCTTGTCACCTTCAGAACCTGTTCGCATAAGCAATATTCCAACCCGACCCGAATCCCGACTTTCAATATCATCGCCTCGATTGTCCTTTCATGGTCATCATTCTCGGTCTTCCTCCCGCGCTAGCTCCTCCGGTTCGCTTTTTAGCTTGAACTCTGAGTACGGAACGGAGAAAATAGAAAACGATCATGAAAGGGAAAGGAATTGGAATGCACCAAGACCACATTGGCATCAGCATCCTTCCTCACCTAACCCTCGGCCATCCTCAAGTGTTGGACTACATTCTCTCACAACAGAACGTGTTCGAACACTTAGCTTCCCTACACGACCCGATTCGAGGTTGTCCACTTCATCTCCTCGTCCCAGCCGGCAACGTCAAGCCTCATATGGTTCTTCTCAATCATCCTCTCGTGCAAGCTCACCCCCAGGCTCGTCACGAAGCTTGAACTCTGTGGATGCTGATCAAGAGCTCTTGCATGGGCAAGAAAGAAATTGGAACTCCCCAAGACCACATTGGAATGATCATACCAGGTCCAATTCCTCAGGGCACGGCCACTCCTCCCCTTCTCGCACGCTAAAGCGCACCCAAAGCTTGACTCAGAAATCATCACCTTCCCCATCACCTTCTACAACTTCTCATTTCTCCATAGACACATCTGCAAGTGCAAGGCGGCGCGCGGAAAGTATGAAATCGATCAGGACACATCCGATACCCACCTCATCTATTGTACCTCAGACTTCCTTGTCTTCAATTTCTACCAAACGGATTTCCCTTTCGCGCCCACACAATCATCCTCCCCGTCCCAATTCCCCCCTTCCTCCGCTCAACAATAGCAAAGCCAGCCTCGGTCAGGCAGATGCTGCTCATTCTTTATTACACTCTTCCCCCTCGTCAAAATCTAAGTCTCGAGGTACTCACTCTCCAGACCCAACAAGATCGCCTTTGCTTTCGCGCGAAATTGCGTCGGCTTCTCCAAGTCCTTCGCAACGAAAGTCAACAATTAAATCTAGTCAGATCCCCGTACGAACATCTTCAAAAGCGAATGTCTTAGGAACTGTTCTTTTCCCAAATTCGAAGACTAATAATCGAGAGCTACAGGAAGTTCACGAAGAAGTTAAACCTCAGATACCCAATGTTCATCTAGAGTTATCGGAAGACGACAATGATAATGATAATGAAAAGAATATGGCAGACGGTGGTGATACTGGTAGGATCACAATTGCTCGTGCAGAATCTGTAGTAACAAAATACTTGTTAGATACCGACACCGAGGCAGAAGGAGGCAATCAGGTTGCCCAGGAGAGCACACCTACTTTACGACCAAACGGGGTTTTGCCCCTGATTGAAAATTCTGGTGCTTCAGAAGTTTCATCCGTTTATACCTCTTTCGAGAGTGAAGCGAGGCTTCAGAAGATCATAACTTCGCCTCCGTCACCTCCCTTATCCTCGCCATCCGATGGCCCTTCCACCCCCGAAGCTGAAGCCTCACATTCAATGCTCTCTTTCCCGTCGACTCCTCAAAAGGACTCTCATCACATGACCAAACTAGAATTCCAAACTCCTTCACCACCGAAGAACCTCCCAGACCTTCCTGGCCCTCCTTTATCGACATCATCGGACGATGAAGATCATGCATCTAATCATCCTGTTCAAGGAAATCTGTCCAGTTTGAAAACGCCAAAGCCACCGGGTGCCTGGACTACCACCCCATTGCCTCCTCGAGCTCATACCCTCTTGCGTTCTAACTCTCTACCAACTGATGATGAGAACGACAGTGGATTGGCAACTCCTGCCGCCTCCCTGTCCAGGGCCGCGACAATGCCTCCTCGAACCCCTGCTCTACCCGGGGGATGGATGAATACTCCCGCCAATCGAAAGAGCGTCCGTTTCCAAGAAGAATCAATGAACCATCCTACCGATCGATTGAACACTGAGCTTGTTGCCTTGAAGTTGGAAGAAGTGGTCAATCCCACTGAGAATTCACCAGGGAATTCACCACCCAAGTTGAAAGCAGTTACGGTCTCTGATGGAAATGCCCAAACCTCAACATCCAAAAATCACAGTCCACGCAAGGTCAACAGTGTACGCATGGTTGATTCATTTGGACGAGCAGACCAGAAGACAGGGAGTTTGAGGAATAATAGCATTCGCATTGTTGATGCCATGGGGCGCGTAGTCGAAGATTCGATGGAATCAGGTCCTTCTACCACAGAAGGTGTTCCTCCTTCCCGTAAAGATGCCCTGGATCTTGTCCGCAATGGGCTGCATGATTTGGTCGAAGAAATGAAGGATGAGGAAGGGTGAGTATGAGCTTATCTTCCACGTTGTGAGGTCTTTGCTAAGTGAACTGTAATAGACTCATCCATATCAGTAACTCGGAAGATTCTCGAAACCACATACGAAGGCTCGAAAGGGTGTCACAAGAGGCTCGCGAATCTCGCTTGCGTCTCACGTCCGAGATTTTTTCCAATGTAGAAAATATCAAGAAGAAACTCGCACCCTTACGGGCTAGCATGCAACAATCTACATCACTCGTGAGCAACGTGGACTTATCTCCAAACCTATTGTTGTTGAACTTTTCCCTAGGTTGCCCCACCTCCTGATCGTCGTTCAAATGGACGACATTGGCTTCTATGGGCCCTCGCTCAAATTTTTATTGTTTATGCGATGTACAGGTCTGTCGGTCTCAGACGCTTCTCAGTACTGCGGGATCTAACGGACAACACAGGGCTGCAGCATTTTATGCAAGAAAGATGTTCATCACGACATATTATGACCCGCTTTATCCTGACCTCTTCTTTTACACGTTGTCACCTACAAATTACTGCTCTTCACCCCCAATCGCCGAAATCCTCCAACGCGAGGGCTTTGGCGCAGCTGCCCGACAGGTCTTGGCATACGTCGCCATATTTGTTTCCTCGTGGCAATCACCTTGCCAATGGCAGGGTTCTTACCAAGGATCCAATGCCATTTGGCCGCCGACCTGACCTTTGTCTTTATCATGTTTTTAATTTAATGAAATCGTTAAGCTAAAATTCAAAAAATGTGAGTATGAATTTTATAGGACGCATGATGTCCTTCATCTTCAGAATACAGGCATAGAAGCAAAGGAGGAGCAGGAGGGTAGGCATCACACACCCTTGCGACCGCGCTCCGGACCATTCAATTTGATATCTCGTCCCTGTTGTTGTTGATAATAATTCTCCGTCAGGTACCCATATTCATTCACAATGGCGGATGGGAACATTCTCTTAGCAACCTAATATTTGGCTTTTCCAGAATCAAAGCACCTTTTCTTATAAAAAGACAACCTCCAGAGATGTTTCTTCATCACTTTGAACCTTGACTGTCTTGACGGCGTCTCACTTTCTTTCTCTTCATACTTTCGTTTCCTTTGCGCCAGCGCTTTACACGTTCTCCACCCCTCAGCGGTCGTATTCTTAACCTTCAGTTCATCTTTCCGACTTGCCTTCCAAGTTTTTCTCGTTATCATGGCTCGTTTCACTCTTATCGCTCTTTTTGGCTCCCTTATTGCTGGCATCGCTTCTGCCGCCCCAGTTCCTGTCAAGCTGGAGCTCGCAGCTCGCGCCAATGCCACGAGCACATTCACTGAGCAGGAGTAAGATTAGTCTTCTTGAGTCATTCAGTAGAAGGAGTTTCTCACCTTTCTGCAGTTACTCTGCTTTCCAGATCTCTGACGGTGTAGGGGGAACCGCTGTTGACGAAGCCAACGCTGTTTTTGTTGGTCAGTAAACTTCCGTTCGTTGCTCTGAGTTTCCTTCTTATTTCCATTTTATTTCAGATCCTTTTGACGGCGTCGATCTCTCGACAGTATCCTCTGACACTGTGGTCAGTATAGGCAGACGCCGTGACATAGCTTGTTGCATTGACGTTGCTTCTTCCTATCTGTAGGAAGCAATCAATACCATGCGTGAGGCTGCAGAATCCGCTGAAACGGACGACTTTGACCCTCAAATTGATGCCGCTACTGGAGCCACTGGTATGTGTAGTATCTTGTGCGATTGAGTTTCGCTGACCAATGCCTTATACATAGCTGACGCGTTGAGTGTGGGGAAGACTAAGAACAAGGTCTTAAAATTGACTGGCGAGATTCAAGCCATTAACATCAAGGTTGGTTGCCTCTCTCCTTATAAGCTGCGCGCTAAACAATGCCTTCTAGATCGCACAAGCGCAAGCCAGTGGTGAAGACACCTCTGACTTGGAAGACAGTCTCAGTGCAGAGCAGTATGTATCTTTTTCCATTATGTTTCATGGCTGTTGACGTTATATCTTCAGGACTAAACTGAACACAAATATTGCTGCAGACCAGGCCAACGCTGGAAAGACGTCGCAGGGTGTGGCGTAAACTTTTCCTTAACGAAACTATCTTTTTTGTCTAAATACGTTTGGCAATTCAAACTGGTTCACTTTGGTAAAAGAGGAAGATAATCCTAAGTCGAGCGCAACAGTGAAGGTGAATCCATTCTCGACAGGTATATCTAGTGTATTATTGTAAGGATCCGTGTGCTTTTGCCCAAATTCGTCCGGACAAACTCAAGGTTCCTCCCCGTCGGCAGATTTCTTCCATAACCTCTGGCCTAAGATCTGATCCCATTGCCCCGTTTAACTCTACGTTGACGCCCCGCGGTTTTGTTTCGTCGAAAGAAACACATACTTCGACCAAACCTGAGATCGGTGGCCGTTCTGGAGAAGTCATGACAATTTTAGTCCGGTGCAGTTTTGGCGCGATGTCGTTCAGCCCGGGATTGTCAAAGATGGGACTAGGGCTACCGCTGTAAGATGGAACGAAGATGTTGACTGGTATTTTTCGAGGAATGACAGAGCCTTAAGAGAATAAATTCAGTACCTGTGCCAGCGAGATGTTAAAGGATGAACCTGAAAGTACAGCATCCAAGTCAGCCTCTGTGACGTTATCTTGTTCGTCGTTTTCTTCATGTGAGAGTTGCAATCCCTCTGGGTTCCATTCACATCCTGAGAGGATCTCGTTCAGCCAGCATTGTTCACGAACGACCTAGGAATTGATTAAGTTTATACAGGATACATGATAGAATGCTCACTTCCAGCACCCCCCAAACTTCTTTCATACTGTTGACGGGTATTTTATGGAGAACAAATCCGGGTTCCTCGGGCGCAGTCAAGCGTAATTGAAGAGGAGGGTGAGCTGAGGATGGGGATCGCTGTTTAAACACCGATTAGCATAGTGGACAGGCCCGAGTCAGTGGAACGTACGAAGATAGAGACGTAGCGTTCAGGAGAGACTAAACTCGATGGATTGATCTACGCCCAACGTGTTGAGAAAGATACTGAGGATGAAACACGGAAATTCACCGACCAATAGATCTACCCAGCTTCCAGTGCCAAAAGACATCATACCCATCGTGTTCATTGTTTCCATACTGCTCAATGGGTTAATGACGAGCTCAATCTCGCGCATTCTTGACTGGCTCATCACGATTCCCGGATATTTTCCACCTTCTGTAAAATCGAGGAACCAGACATTGCGCCCGGACGACTCGTTATTTGCAGGATCCAAAGTAGATGCTGGGAGATCTGCGAGTTGAGGAAAGACATGTTCTAGATCTGACCCTGCGGGAACGAGTGAAAAAGTTGGCCGTGCCGTTAAAGTGGGGATAGACATTGAAGCTGGGAAGATGTGGGATTCGATAGGCGGCGAAAGGGTCAGAGTAGCGATAGTAGCTCCCTTGAGTGACGTTGCCAGCTTTGAACGAAGTCGGTGAAGAGGTATATCGAAGTTGGGTAGGTTCATATTGGGATCTGTGGGTAGCGCCGAAGAGTCTCGCAGCAGCGACAAATATGCAAGGGGAGAAAGGTAAGTCAGGAATGATAATGAAGGAGACTTGAGATAAGGCAATGGGAGAGTATGCGCCCGGAGAAGGAAAATGTCGAGAGGAGAACGTTCGGTAGACATGGATCTAAAGAGTCAACTTTAGAAAAGAAAACAGTAAGAAAAGGCTGACTGACAATGCTACGGCCTCAGCTTCACTTTTAGCAAAGGTTTCCACCACAGTGCAGAGCTGATCCACATCCACGAACCACCGAACTCCGCCATCCTCTTTTCGTTCCGCGAGTCTATCTAACATAACCAGGTAGCGAAAATGATCCAAAATGACACTCCCAAGTTTTGCAGCTTCGACAGGATCTCTTCGTTCATCAGGTTGCTGAACCTCTGCGAAGAAAGATTGAAAAGAATCCTTCAAGAAAGCATCAAGCGACAAGGAGCCGTCCATGGTGGTTGCCTCAGGGCTACTGATAGCGTATGATGTTTTTGCTTTGAAGACACGAATCTTTGGATCCAAAGGATCTGCTCGATCTATCGAAAGTTCAAGGTCGACAACGAGAACTTTGCCACCGAAAACGAAACTGATTGATCCTTCTCCGACTTCATCTTTGAATGTTTCCATCCCAACCAATCTCCCCCAGGTTTCACAGCGAGTGACACACCAATCAATTAGAGCACCTCTATCTTGTGGAATGTCCTCTCCGTAACTGGCTTTGGACCTCTGTTTGAAAGCATGCAGAGTTTGCTGAATATTAAGATCTGACTAGTTCTGATTCAGTCACAACGCGCACCTATTTGAGAGAGAAAAGGCCTAACGAGGTGCAATGAGCGAGAAAAAGTCGCTTGTTGGCGCAAAAGGGAAACAAGTTTGGTATTCGTGAAATCTGCTTGAAGATATTGGTTCAACGAATTGGCAAGCTGATCTGAAGCTTGAATAATGTCCTGTAAAACTCCACAAGATGTTTCTGCGGAGGTAGCAAAAGGATGGGTGACATTGGATGGAAGTCCATCGTATACTTTGAAGTTTTGAATTGTGGAAAGAAGGGTTTCTGGTAGAGTGTCCATGAAACTAAAGCTGGTCAAAGCTGGACATACTGAGGCTTTCCCGGACCGGTCTCCGGCAGAAACGCGTGTCCGGCGCGTGTCATTCACAGAAATTCTGATTCCATTCCCGAGAGGCGCTTTCTTCATCCTCCCCTCATTAAATATTGCTCGCTTTTGAGGTTCTCAAGTACCAAAGTTCAACTAACGCTGATCTACATACTCGCTCACCGCCTGTAACTGTATCTAGCACTCTTATACTCATGGCTCCCGTTGGTTCGAAGCTGAGCTTCCAGCAATTGGTAGAAGCGATGTTGTACAAAGCTAATCGATGTACAAAACCAAGTAGGTAATATACCTTACCCATTTATCTGGTATCTTCTTGTCAACTTTTTTTCTTCCTCTGTGTGTAGATTAAACAAATATCCTGCAGCCGAAGTACGTCTGTTCTCATGCAATGCTTGACTGCTGGTACTGATTCTCATCTCATCGCAAATAGCTAAATGCAATGGAGAAAAAACTTCAAATCTCTGTCTCCCTCGTTCGTGGTGTACGAAATCTACTGCAACCTATCAATCGACTTCCTCCAGAGCTCCTTATCCTCATCTTCCGTCAAACGCAGTCCCATCTTCCAGACTTTCTCCCTATACGGGACTCATCTTCGTCCAGCTGGCAATGGCTCTCGCTCCTGCAAGTATGTAGGCATTGGAGAGGGCTAATTGCATCGTCCCCTCAGCTTTGGTCGGAGCTTGATAGCGGCATTCTACCTGAACGGTTCCTAAAGCGTTCCTCTGCAGTGCCATTGAAAGCCTATCTGGGTCTCAAGCTATATAATCTTTCAGAAGATATGCTTGACTCCATCGCTTCCCAATCCAGGCGCTTCCAGGAACTACACCTCGACGCAGACTCATGGCATTCAAGCGCCACCATATTCCATCAATTCAAATGTCCCGCTCCAATTCTGACAAGTCTGACCTTGGTGACAGATGGAAGAGACATTGTGAGCGGGGCACTTCCTCAATTGTTCGGTGGAGAGATGCCCAGCTTGAGAAAGCTTTGTCTCAAGCATCTGACGTCGTGGCCAAAAGGCTATTTTCAAAACCTCACGCATGTTTGCTTGTATGACCAGAATGAAATCACCCGACCAACAATGGATGAATTTCTCGATTTCTTGTCTGATTCCCCTTTTTTGGAGGAGCTAGCTCTAGTGCGAGCTGGGCCGACGCGTATGGATGGTGCTGCTCAGTTTCATAGCCCCCCTTCTCGGACTGTGTCTCTCCCTCACCTTCGTCAGCTCGATATTGGCGAATGGCCTTCTGCTCCACTGGTTGCACGATTCTTATCCCATCTTCACTTGACGGCGAATACAGACATGTATTTCTGGGGTGACGGCATGTTGAATGCTGCGCAACCCGACTCCGAAATCGCGAGAAGTTTAGCTTTACTTCTCCCGGAAGACATCTCCAAACTCGAGAGTATGAGGGGTATCAAGAAGTGGTATCTTGCGCGACAGCCAAGGGTGATACTCGATACACCCTTTATCTCTGTTACAGGCAGTGCAGACGACAAAGGCCGGACTCTGTACATGTATGGTACGTTCAGTGCCTCGCAACTTGTTCCTACCCAGCTTCTCTCTCGGTACCCTGTGTCAGAGGTTGAGTGTCTGACGGTCAGAGACAGCTGTATGGATACTGACAATGCCAACAATCTGGATGTCGGGTTCTGGAGAGAGCTTTTACAAGGACTTCCCAAACTCAAGAAACTCGAGGTTCTTGCCTTTCGATCTATTGGATTTACCCGAGCCATCGTCGGAGCGTTGATGCCTCAAATTAGCACTGTCGCGCAGCAACCTTCCTTGCCGTGTTCACAGCTCACCTCACTCACTGTCGAGCATGATGTCAGCCTACCGGCGTACTGCATCCGAACAATGGCTGAAGCACGCGCACGGTGCGTCCCACCTGCAGCACGATTGGAACACCTACGAGTACTTGTCTTTGACCCAAATCCGCAAAATGTTAGACAGAGGAGAAGAAGGCTACGGTCCATGTCCATATCTGAGGCTGGGAGCTCTACTGGTAGTAATTCGGATTCGGATGAGACAGAAGATATTGGGTTCGAGAACGAGGCGCGAACAAGAGAAGAGGAAGAGTACCGAATGCATACGGAGGATGACCGCAGACTTCTTGAAGAATGTGTTGAGATACCAGGGGAGGTTAAGTTCGAGTATGGCGTTCCGCTATCTGTTGGCCTTGTACCAGATGCCTGGCCCACCGCTGCTTACAATTTTACCAGAGGGAGAAGGGGAGCTTTATAGGTCCTAGGACACACATCAGCGACTTAAACTGCTTTCTTCTCATTGGTCTTGCGATACTTTAAAAAATAGTCATTCGCTAGTCATTCGCTAGTCATGTCCCAGCACTGAGCTATGGACAGAGGGCTGATAGTATTTCTCTTGTGCCAGGGACAGGGACCAAGTACTTGACCCGAATTCTTCGACGAGAGCCGGCTTGAATATTGTACATGTTGTTGGCTTTAAACTCAATAGAAGAAGAATGGATATGAGAACTGCGTCTTGATACACGACGCGCACCTACTTACTGAGTAATATTAATTTAAGAGTTCAAATACCCTGTTATAAATTATCACGCCTGTATTTCTCTTTGATCTTTCTGTAGATTTCTGACACTACTTGTCGTACTTCCTGAACCACGGATCTGCGAGCATTCTCTCCATGACATCCTCCTTAAAATGTAATCCTACAGAGACTCCATTATCATACCAAGGTGTCCGCTTTGAATCTGAGTAAGTATCGCTCAATATCTGGCTCCCACTCTCCATAATTTGCACACTATAGCATATTCAGTCAAGAATGCTGTAAACGATTGTCATGCTGAGCTTACCATCCATCGCACTCAAATAAGAGTGAATCAACCATTCTCGGCTTGGCTCCAAACCCAAATTCGACGTCGTAGACAGTCATTCCAGGTCGACTTTCCAGCCAGCTAGTGACAATAGTATGTCTTTCTCCGAGAAAAGTATTCCATCTCCTCGAGGGATCAATCATGTACGCCATTTCATGCAGCAGCGCTCCTATGGCTTCTGAATTGTAAAAAGCCATGGAGGAACGTATGAGCAGAGCGGAAGCCATGGAAATCTGTGAGGCGGGTTGAGAGATGGGAATGTTCAGCAAAGGAGAGCCGATAAAGTAAGGAGATAAGGCTGGAGAAACCCGTGGACGCAGTCCCAACGTTATATCTAGATGCACTTGAGAATCATCCAGAGAGAGTTCCCTTGCACGTATGATGAGAGTCCATATATGTGCCAACAGCGCGTCTAATTTACTGAGTCTTAGGTCGTTAGGCGGATTGGCAGCAGTAAAGGTAGCAGCTTGCCACATATTTATGATCTCTTGACGCGTAAAGTGGACGACATAGTATCGAACAGGAGCTAGAATATCCCACGTCTTCCAGGGCAGTGGTCTGCCTAATTTCAGTGTCTTAATGTCCGCAAATTGTGAAGGTATTTCGGTCTCTGGAAGCATGAATGGAGGACAATCAGGTGTGCCCGAAGCCCACCAGTCGAATTTATGGAGAGGAATGCTGCCACTACGAGATAGAATGTCGCGATCAGGAAGGGATGCATCTATATCTCCTTCTGCCATTCTGTCCAACAATTCTGGTGCGAACTCCCGAATTGGAACTGTCAATCCTCGATGGATTGCTGCCCAGTCGTGTACAAAGGTCAATAATGTCTGGGCATCTGCGAGTGGATGTGCAAATTTCACTGCAATGGCTATACCTCCACAAGCGAATTTGGTTACTTGAACAACCATACAAGGCAGTCCTTCAAAAGAAACTCGATCATGCAAGGCGAGTTTAGGTGTATCTGACATCGTTCCGAGAGCGGCAACAATGCTTGCGTCCCATATACGATGTGAATGCGCTCGCTCCTCGGGCGTAGGCAGCAACGACAAACGGTGTAGAGATTGGGCTTCAATGAATTCAACCCCGGGATCGTCGTCTGTTCCCCAAGTGAGCTGCGGTCGATTGAATCGCTGGGCATGGGATGTGGAGTTTGTATCAGCATTAGGGTGAGGCATATGTAAAGATCCAGACCATTGCGGATATGAATCCAAAACTTTACTGAGAGATGTAGCAAATGACTCTGTATCTGGAAGTGAGAGAGGAGGTGCGTCGAAGAACCAAGTTGCACGAGCAGGACTGTATCTGATCACTGATCCATCCACAATAGATAAGGCTTTGGTGAGATGTGTGCCATTTCCAGGCCTTACTGCGAAAGGGAAGATACGTCTACGACTAGTAATTGAGGCCGATACGATGGTATGAGCGGTAGGATAAGACATGACCACAGTCGGGATGTGCGTGATCCCCGCATCTCACCAAGATACTTATACTACAGGCCGTATGGAGTCATGTCATAGATAGTCCTTTTTACCAGGACTCCGGAACCGACAAGAACGCAGTCCGTAAATGCCTACGACGCCTGTGATCACTTCCTTATTGGGGTAACGGTACTCTTCATATTGACCTCAAGACCCTTCAAGACTCATTGCAGTCGCGAACTGGTCGCCACCAGGACGGGGAACCTTTGTTCATGAAGATTCGAGTAAGGCACAATTATGCATAAGCAACAAAGATCGATTTACTATAATATAACTGTAAGTTCCAGAACAAAAAACTACTTCTTTTTCAACGTGGCCTCAAGGGCTGCCTCGGTCAACAAACCCTCACTTAAAACTTGAGCATTGATTTCTTGCTCAGCCTTGAAAAACTCTTCCGAAGTGCGTGCCTTTGCTTTTGCAGCGTTGACGCGTGCACGATAAGCGTGGTACTGGTGGTCGGTACCAAAGATCGAGTCCCACCATCTGAACGAAGTAGCATAGTTGTCTGTGAAGGCCATGTGGTGGAAGTCGTGATGGTCGGCACCAGCCCAAAATGGAAGGAAGTGTTTGAGTGACCAAGGGAAATCTAGAGGGGACTTGGACGTTAGTGGAGGCTAAAAGAAATTACTAGAGAATTTCGTACCATATCCAGAATGGGAATCGATAGCTTGGAAGAGCTTAATGATAACCCACAAGAAAAAGGATACAAAATGAACTTCGGTGAACAGGCAAAGGATGAGGGAGCCAGCAAGGGTCCCCATTCCAAGAATGAACACTTCAGCTGGATGAGCATATTCTGCTGCTAGCCCGAAAGGTGCGGAGTATTTATGATGCAGTTTGTGTATGTGCTTGTATAGATGTGGTTCGTGAAGACCGCGATGGGCTGCAAAGAGAATTAACGAGGTCAACTGATCAACAAAGGAGTGATCAACAAAGGAGCACTCACCAGCCCAATGGAACAAATCTTCAAAGAACATGAAGAATGCTATTTGCCAAGCCATAGTCGAGTAAGAAGGGAAAGGTACTTGATATGTCTTCATTCCAACAGCCTCAGCCATTGGATGGAAAAGCCAGATCTGATATACAGAGTAAGTGATGGGTTTGCTAGCGTAGTATGCAAGCGCATCGTACGGTTGGTAACTCGACAGTCATATGTGCCCATAAAACTTGCTTGATGCATTCCCATTGTTCTTCTGGACTAGGTATTTTGTTTGGCTGAAGCTTCCATCGTCTGAAGTATGGAATAGCATCGATGATCATCCAGGGTATTGATCGTCCGAAGTATACTATCTTCAAGAACAAAAACACACATCAATTGAGCACGGGAAGTAGCTTGGACGACGCATAAACATACTTCATGCATCAAGAAACTAATCATTCCCGTCGCAATTATTGGGTTACCCCACCAGACATACCAAGCCACCCATTTTTGCTCTGCCCAGTTCAAGGAAGACAGATCCGTACTTGGGTAAAGCGCGTCAAAAACAGAAGCAGTTGCATTGGAAGCCATGATGTCGAATAATCGAAGAAGCTCCCCTCGCAATGCTCAAGTATAAATACTTGTTGAGAATGCATGTCGTTTGATGAGCACAAACCGTACGATTCTTCATTTTTTGTACTGATTGAATTGAAGGACGGATTCTGGACAAGCCGAGGTCTGTTTACAATGGCATTTGTCATTCCCCCACGGGCCACATACATGTCACGCCAATGTCACGATAATGCCCAGGGGTACGGAAATTAGCTAAAACTCCGCCAAACTCCGCTTTGAGATGCCGAAACAGAGCTACCAATACGACGAGAACGCGTTCTTCATGATTATGAGTCCGACCTGGGAAAACTTTAGAAGAATAAACTCAACCCAAGATACATTAGCACTTTTTGTCTTCACGAGAGTATCTGCGAAGCCCTGCTTCAAGTTTTTCTAGAACCCGGCGCAGGTTGTAACATGCCGTGCAATTTAGTCCTTTCCAGCACCCCCATATACTCCGAGTTACTACTATCAGTACTAATCACCAGTATAAAGCCACCCTGGTCAGTGATCATCGACTCAATACCACTCTCTTCCCTTCTCTTTTCACGATACAATGGCCTCCAGTGAAAGAGCCCCAACCAAAGTCATTATCGTCGGCTGCGGCGTGGCTGGCCCAGTTCTTGCATGCTTTCTCAAATTTAAAGGTTATACACCCGTAGTGTATGAGCGAATCGTAAGAGATTCTGAAGGCGGACTTAGTTTGATGTCAGTGTACTTCTTTTAAATCTCTCTCCTGTCGGAAGGCACCATTGACGACTGATGTCAACAGGCTTCAAGCCAATGGTCTTCGAGTGCTCGCCCTCATCCCAGGTCTCCTGGATCAGCTTCCAGGTGTAGTCGAGGATCATATGGAATTTTGCTCGACTGTACCTGGTCATGAAGATCAGCTTGGGGTGTATACTTACAAAACTTCATCGGACACTGCAAGAATTAATATGGAGGATCTGATCAACATTCCTGGGATAGGGATCCGGAGACATGATTTCCTACATCTTCTCTCTGAGACTGCCCTCCAAGCAGGCGTAGAGATCCACTATGAGCGCAAGGTTGTCGACGTTCACCAACACGCAGATTCAGTTGAAGTGAAGTTTGAGGACGGCACAACTGATACTGCCAGTTTTGTAATCGGATGCGATGGCATACATAGTAATACACGCGTCAGTCTTTTTGGTAAAGAGGAGGCTTCGTACACTGGTCTTACACAGGTAAGGGCCACAAAGGATTCCTTTTTTAATTGTACCGATCCTTGGATATAGTTAGGTGGATTCAGCCCTGCACCGAAGTCTTGGAAACACAAAAATACCATGATCAACTTCTTTGGAGAAGAAAGCCATATGATTAGCTATCAAGTTGGTCCCAATCTGAATTCCTGGGCGTGAGCACAAGATTTGAATGGTGCATGGTTCTGAATGGCAAATAATACCTGATGCAGGATAACTCGCCGGGAAGCCGAACACAAAGAAACCTGGCGGGCTGTGGACGATTCTATGCTTCAAGAATTGAGGAAGAGAGATCCTGTCTCCGAATGGGGCTTCGGTGCTGGTGAACTGTTACAGACTGCTCATAAAATGATCAAAGTATGACACTTTGTTTATCACCAACTCGGAATGCTGACTTATTCTCCTAAAGTATGGTTTGTACGATCGACCGGAATTGAAAACGTGGTACAAAGGAAGGGTTGTTCTTCTCGGAGACGCAGCACATCCAACAAGTCCGGTATGTTCACAACCTACTACATGCAGGGATATCAACATTGATTTTATATAGCATCTTGGACAAGGTGCCAATCAAGCTCTTGAAGACATCTACCATCTTGTACGAGTCCTTATGAAATACAACCCTTCTGCGGGAGATCCGTCCACGGAGGTTCTCAAAAATGCGTTCGAGGAATATGAAGACATACGCCTCCCTCGTACATCTGCACTTGTCAAGCAAGCACATGAGGTTGGCGATAAGATGAGAGTAATTTCGGGAGTGGACGCTTGTCTCGCTCGGAATGAGAGTGTACGAGCAACTTGGGCAAACCCGGAGATCGGTTTGCGGAACCTCGCCAGGGCGAGATCTGGTCCGTTTGAGGGGAAGAGTGAAATTTAGTCTGCGTTGGATTTCAGTATATCTGGTGAGCAGCGTTCTTCATGTATGCCACACATGAATAGCCCTTTTTCCGAATCGCAATCACTTTTTGTTCATTTTTTCACGCTTAGTAGTATGCGATATGTATCAACATTTGTATTTCGAGCTTAGCGCTATTGAGATTCCAGAATTTGGACGAGAGTATGGATATCTCTTATGAGAATGCCCGACAAGTATTACCTTCGAGCTTGAGGCACGACCTCTGAAGATCTATAACGTGCCCTCATCACTCTCGTCCAGGCCTGCCGTGAGCCCTGAGAGTGTCGAGAAAAGGGTATCGTAGTCGGACGATGAGCGATCTGAAATCTTGCGTTTTTCATATAGCAGCCGTTCCGTTATTTGTTGTCGTTCCAATCGTCCATTAATCATTTATCTGCACATTATGGGTACCTGGTTCATTGTCTGTTCGAAGATAGTTTCTCGCCATTGAAGAGCATTATGGAGAACTGCCTTTGAATTAGTAACTTTGAGAATTGAGTGTGGTTCATCCTTTGTAGTAACGGAAATAAATGTTCGTTTAGCCCGGAACTCACGGAAAATTCAATTGAACAAGCTCGAGGGACCATGGTAGAACGAGCATTTGATGAATCTGCGGTGTTAAATCTGAGCATAATCCACATTCAAATCTGAATTACGCAAACTTGCTCGCGAGAGACG
This sequence comes from Lentinula boryana, assembly GCA_027886635.1. Classification (NCBI taxonomy): domain Eukaryota; kingdom Fungi; phylum Basidiomycota; class Agaricomycetes; order Agaricales; family Omphalotaceae; genus Lentinula; species Lentinula boryana. The sequence goes on from MU790654.1 coordinate 24,630, forward strand.
GCAGGAAGCGGCAGGGAACTACGAAATTCACAGGGCTTGGCATGTACGAGCATGTACCCTGCTATCCGTCGCCACCTCTTCTCAGTTCTTCTTAATCGGAAAGCTGTAACTTATGGACTCGAAGCCTCAAAGGCCTATTCAACAATGAAGAACCTTCCTTTCAGACGGAGGATTTTTGAGGCCAACCGGAGCCATGGCACTTTCCTTGCTGCAGGCTCATTGAGAGCTAATCGTGTAACTCCACTGTCCACTATGCGTAGAATACACGCCAGAGCGTTGTCCTACTCCTCTATACCCAGATTTGTTGCGAGGGCTTTTCGAGTGCCAATTGCCGGTGCCGCTGTTGGAGCTGGCGGCTTGGGATATGCAGAGTACAAATTCGAAGGTCCGTTTCGATATACTGTCATATCTACCGCGCACCGACCATGTATATCTAGAGTTTCGGAAAGAAACGCAATCCTGGATGAATGCCGTGCAAGATAGCGCAGTTGATCTCTTCGACTCTGCCACAGATACGGTAAAAAAGGCTAGGACGCGCGTTTCCAGCATTCAACTTCCAGAGTTCAAAAGCCCCCAATTCTTGAAAGATTTATTCTCTGAATCTAATCAAGGGAAGAATGAAGGACCAAATGGAAACCAGAGCGGTGAAAGCTCCGGTTCAAAACAGCGACCGCCTTCCGACAATGCTACTATTGCGGCCTTGGTAGCCGCAACCATGTCTTCCCCTCAGGACTCGAAGACTGAAGATAAAAGCGGGTTTGATACACAGCAGAATGGCTTGATGAATTTGACGAAGAAGCTCATTGAAATCCGGAGCATGCTGCTCAGCATTGATCAGAATGATGCTCTGAAGCTGCCCAGCATAGTGGTTATTGGGAGTCAGAGCTCTGGAAAAAGTTCAGTTTTGGAAGCTATCGTGGGACACGAGTTTCTCCCCAAGTATGCGTACATCTTCGACTAAGGTACAATTTGCTAATCGCATTTTTTTCTCTGAAGAGGCAATAACATGGTCACCCGTCGTCCTATCGAACTCACTCTGGTGCACACACCAACGCCTCCGGGTGGAAAACCTTCGGAATACGGAGAATTCCCTGGCCTGGGTTTAGGAAAAATTCACTCCTTTTCCGACATACAACGTACGCTTACCGACATGAACCTTGCCGTTCCCGCTTCAGAAGCCGTATCCAACGATCCAATTGACCTTCGCATATATTCTCCATTCGTTCCCGACCTCACGCTCATAGACCTCCCTGGCTACGTTCAAATTGCTTCCTTAGACCAGCCTGAAAGTTTAAAGGAAAAAATCGCGGCGCTTTGCGATAAATACATCCGCGAACCCAACATCATACTGGCTGTCTGTGCAGCGGATGTCGATCTTGCTAACAGCCCGGCTCTCAGAGCTAGTCGCAAAGTTGACCCATTGGGTCTAAGGACGATAGGTGTTGTAACCAAAATGGACTTGGTTCCTCCTGAACAAGGCGCTTCCATCTTGGGTGGTAACCGATACCCTTTACATTTGGGCTACGTGGGAGTCGTAGCTAAGGCTACTGGGAAGAGCAATTCCGAACGTACGTCTGACGTGGTCAAGCGACAGGAGGATGATTTCTTCGGTGCCCATAAGAATGTTTTTGGTTCGGGCTCCCTTATGATTGGCACCGACACTTTACGGAAGAGGCTGATGGAGGTTTTGGAGTCATCCATGGCATCCTCTCTACATGGAATAACCAACGCTGTCCAGCTTGAGTTGGAGGAAGCCACTTATCAGTTCAAAGTCCAATACAACGATCGGAGGATCACAGCTGAGTCGTACGTGGCGGAGACGATGGATACATTGAAAGCGCGTTTCCAAACAGCAAAGGCAGAATTTCGCAAACAGGTCATCCGCGAGAAACTCAAGATGATGTTGGACGACAAGGTCATGGACGTTCTAGAACAACTATATTGGCTTGATAAACGGGCGAAAGAGTTGGGCGATCTAGCGATCGACTCCCGGGTCAAGGGCCCTGAAGACGTAGACTCTTATTGGAGACACAAGCTGGATGCCGCTAGCAGTCTTTTGACCAAGTCTGGAGTTGGGAGAGACTCGACATTACTGGTAGCCGATGGATTGCGAGCAATGATTGATTCCATAGCCTCTGGGGAACCGTTCACCTACCATTCTCGTGCCGCGGAGCGATTAATTTCGTTCTCACACGACATTCTGCGCGATAGGGTCGGTGTTGCCTCTGATCAAGTGGAGAACTGCATTAAGCCGTACAAATATGAGGTGGAGGTGGAAGGACGGGAATGGGAACTTGGAAGAGAACGGGCGATAGGCTTATTTGAGAACGAGGTTACCATGTGCGAAAAAAAGCTCAAAGACATCAGGCAGAAAGTAGGGGGAAGTCGACGATTGGGAGCTTTAGTTGGCTATGTGCGAAATTTGGAAGAGCAGGATAGGGAAAGGAAGGAAAGGAAGTTTAAAGCTAGTTTAAATGATGATGCTGGAGAAGAAGTAGAAGAACCCGTAACAGAGTCTTACCGGTATCCTGCTGCTCAAATCTTAGATGGTAAGTCTTCATTGTTTTCGTCCAGGCTTGCAGTGATTTATTGCAAACAGCCAAGCATGCGATGCTCTACACTGATCGTATAGCAATACTCAAACTTCGCATGAATGCTTTGAGGTCCAAACGATGTAAAGCGGGTCCAGAGAACGATGTGTTCTGTCCGGAAGCTTTCCTGAACGTTGTAGCGGACAAGTTAGCGTACACCTCGACTATGTTTCTCAATATCGAATTGCTTGATCAATTTTTCTACGAGGTATGTTTTCAACCCTTGACTATTGTATCGTACTCATTCAGATATTTCAGTTTCCTCGTGAAATTGACTCTAGATTGTTGTATGATCTTGACAGGAAAGAAATTGTTGAATTTGCGAGAGAAAACCCGATTGTGCGGCGGCATCTCGATTTACAAGATAGGAAGGACAAGTTGGAAGAGGTAAGATTAACATAGCTACTGATCGTCCGATCCCCTCATCCCACATTTGGGTTTAGGTCATGAAACAGCTCAATAGCTTGTCGACATTACGCGCTGATCCACAACCCAAGCCACGCCGAAATCGAGGTCTTTTTGGTGGCGTTTTCTGAAGCACCGTACATATATGTACCTCTCATCCCCGCTCAGTTCCTAATAGTTGTTCACTTCACTTTGCTGTCATATTACGTATAGCATTCTAATCTAAATATATTTTACATGGTGATAATACAAGCATTGGCTATGATACACTGGTATATATTAATGGTGATATGTAGGAGAGCAGAACAGAGATGAGTACGCAATCACAACACTTGCGAGTGATCGAGACTAATGCCCCGTATTCGATTGACCACTGCATCAGGGTATTTCCTACCGACAAGATGTTAGCACACCCGAAAACTAAAATATCGATTCGCGTCAACGTACCTGGATTCTAATCTCTGGATCAAAGCATTCGCGCGATCTCGATTCCCAGAACCGAGCTCAGCCCGTACCATAGTTTCCCAAGTCGAAGGCTAGTTGTGAACATGTCAGAAATTAGACACAAGGAAGAACAACATTCAATACCTCTCGATACACAGGCTCCATGGGATTGACCGAAGGCATTTTCGAAGGTTCGTGAGGCGCATGATTATGCAATGCAGCGATACCTTCTGGAGGATCAACAAGGCTTTCGAATAACTCCCTTGCGCGTTCAATGTCACCTATCGCAGCGAATCCTTTGATCATCACGTTGACGACGTAAGCCGTCATATGTACCCCTACATCACTCATTTTGGTGACGAGTTGAGGCATGAGATCGATTCGTCGGTGAGCGACACAGACATTGGCGATAGCTTCGAATACAAGTGCGTCGACCACGGGTTTGCGAGGATGATGGAAGATAGAATTATACACGACCAGGGCTTGATCCAAATCCTTCGCGACACATCCATACGCATTGATTAAAGTAGCAAAATGTGTAGCTTGGAGTTCTACTCGGTGATTGTTGGCGAGCTCCTGGAATACTGCCTCCATTTGAGGTATATCGAGAGGTTCAAGAGCATAGGCCTCCATGAGTAGCTAGAACGAGGTTGATTAATAAATCCTATGTTGCAGAAGATATTTGAATACACTTACTTTGTATGTGTACGAAGTCGGATGAACACCATATTTCAGGATCTCATGATAGAAAAACAAGGCTCTGTCTCTATTGGGCTTTGTCGTGGTGTAAAGCTGCATCATCGTGTTGAACGGTGGAATCCTCGGTTTGAAATTGGGTACTTGAACCATTTCCGCGTAGAGGGCCTCCGCTGAGGCAGCATCGCCCACTCTTGCACAAGCGCCAATCACAGCGCCATAAGTGATGGAAGAAGGAAGAATGCCCGACGCCTTCATGTTTGCGAACAATTCCAAGGCGGCATCGGCCTTGCGGGCCTTGGCCAGCTTGGAGATGATGTTGTTATAAAGATAATGGTTCGGGATGACACGTAATGCTTGAGATTCGTTGAACAGTGCCATCGCATTACTGGTGTCGTCGGTTGTGTCTTTCACATTGAGAATCAGTCCACCATAAGCGTCGGCAGAGGGAGCGCCCCCTTGTTCGAGAATACGCTGTCGGTGCACATGCGCTGCATCGATCTCTCCAGCCTGCGCCATAGCAATAACCATACCATCCTCGATGAGGAACCAGGCGTCCGATTGCAGTTGCTTGTTATATTCCAAGGTTGCGATAACCGATTGCGCAACGTTGTATATAGTCTTGACCTTCTCGGTATCTTTAGCCCGACCAAAGATTTGGCAAAGGCGCGAAAGCGCGTACGGAGCAGGAACTTTTCTCTTGGCCAAGTTTTGGGTGAAAAAGTCCCACATAACACCAGGACTTGCCAGTAGAGCTCTTTCTGCCTTCCTAGTCACTTCTCTGTCGATGATAAGGTTGTTTGGGATCTCACTCTCCGGCTCGTAGAGTGAATCATGCAATGCAAAACGAGAAGTGTCGTTAGAAGAAATCGATGGGTCTGTGATAGGAGTACAAGGCTCCGCATCTGACACGCCGTCAGTGGAAAGTGAAGCAGCATGGATGGATGGAGATGAGGTAGCAGTCGCTGGTTCGATTGCATCGAGTTTAGTCTTGAACGTAGATGAAAGGCCAAGCTCTTCTATCAAAGCCTTCACCTGATAGACAGACCTATCATACATGAGGGCACTGAATACATCTTCTCTAACATCGTGTTCTCCTAACGAGAGATTTCCATCATGCTTCTGTTGAACAAGGTCTTCCATGAAAGGTACCAATCCTGCAAAACCCTCCCGGTGACGGGGCTCGACCATTTCCAATGCTGCTGCTGCAAGCCAGAGGGCTTTCACTTGGGAGTACTGAAGATCGTCAATAGATACGGATTGCTCTCGGGCATAGTAGTACTGTTGCATAAGATATAGGTGAAAATGAGGATCAATTTTCATACGAGATCGGCGCATGAGATTGATCAGGGTAAGCGCGTATCCAAGAGAAACTGAGCCACTGGCGATTGTTCTCCAGTCTTGTGCGACTGCTAATTGAGCGAATTTGGGAAGATGAGCGCGTAATACTGGCGAGACAAATTTCTGTTCTTTGAATAAATGCAATGCGAAGTCCATTGCTTGTATGGGTAAGCCCAGATCGAAATATGCTTCCCATATACCAGCCACATAACTCGAGGTTAGAGATTCTGGCAGAACTGTCGATTTGGCGGCATCGAGATGCTCAACGCATTGCTTCAAGTTCTCTTCCGATAGTGCATCCTCTTTAGCAGCGAGTAGAATTGACTGAACAGCTGCCAGATTGGCTTGAGCGACCAAGCGTCTATCGACCGATCTGATATCGATACCATCCTGAGCGGCGAATTCTACAAGTTTGGACCAGACCGTGTTTAATGCCGATATCTCATGCTTCTCCTGAAAGAGCGCCTCTAAAAGGGCCCGGTACGCTAATGCATCGGGACGAGAAGGAACAGGAGAAGGGTTGAATGAGGATCCAGGTGAAGTGGATTGTATGATTAGGGTGTTAAACCAGGTCATCGCACTTTCATAGTCACCTATTCGGATTGTGAGTGAATAAATATTGTAAAATCAGTATCAAAAGATCACACCTGAATTACAGAATCCGGCTATGATTGTAGTATATGTAGAGGGTGCGGGGGAAGGAAGCACGAGGGCATTGACTGAAGGCTGACTAGGCTCCAGCATTTCTTGCAAAAGTCCAATTGCCATGTCAGGTTTACCACACCTGAAATATGCCTCGATCATAACATTCCAAACCCGAAGAGTAGCACGGGCGGAAGCTTGTGACTCTTTGTCATTAGAGCTCAATGCAATATTACCCACCGCTGTTTGCTCTCGAAAATCGGCGAACACGTCTTCAGCAGCGTCGAGTTCACCCGCCCGGGCGAAAGTCTGGATCATGGACTTGTACAGAGCGATAGAAGGTCGTAAGGAGTGTTGTTCGACAGTCTCCCAGACCATGATAGCAATATCAACGGCGCCATAATGTGCACAGCAGCTCAAAAGGCTACTGAATATTTGGATTGGAAGGTGATCCTTATGAGGCAGAGTACGGAGAATCTGGAAGAGAGACACAGCTGAAGAGAAGTTGTTTTCTTTTTCAAGAGCCTCCTTTCGTGCGAGATCTTCTGAAGAACTTTGAGCGGTGGGATTGAGGATCTTTTGAATCTTCAACTTATGCTCGATACCATTCAAAGCCGACACGACTTCGTAATCGCGTTCACAGTGAGCAAAGATGAGCGTTGTATGTGTGCGAATGTTGGGATGAATACCGAAAGTGATCATAGTATTATAAAGATGCTGAATATCCGTCAAGGGCGAGCCTTTGGGGCGAGTATGATACAGCGCTTCCAAAGCTGCGTTGAACTCGTAGATGGAAGGCTCTATCAGTTTGGCAGCGAGAGCGGCACGGAAGTTGTTGACGGCGAGCAATGCAACCTCATAGTCTCCAGATGACCGCGCATGAACGAATGCGCGATAGTGTTCCGAGTGTTGGGAAGAAGTCTGAGAGGGATGAAACGGTGACGGTGTGCGGGTGATGTTGGGCGATTGATTATTATTCACATCAGCAGTATGGGGCAAAGTCTCTGAAGCAGGAAGCGAAGGTGGAAGTGTATCGATAGGAGGGGTATCCGGTCGAGTAACGCTTGCCGTTGAGTTTCTACGGGCTAAGGGAGGAGCAGAAGGAATAGAGTCGGGTGGAATATCGTCCGTGGTGAGTGCCTGAGAAAATGCATGCTTTGAACGGGCATGGAGCTGAACAGTGGAAAGAACGCTGAGCTTTTGTGCGCGTTCTCGTGGCGTGTATGACAAACTATGGCTTCTATAGCGCCTGGGCTGTGGCTGAAGAGGAGCAGTAGGCTTGATGGTGACAAATTCCTCATAGTCGTCACCCTGTACATAGCCTGTGTCATTTGCGATAACTGGCTGAACCTGAGTCACTACCCGAGATGCGCCCTACACAAAGGTGAGAACACAACCAAAACTATATATTTTTTCCTATTGGGACTTACAAGGTAGCCATGGGTGAATCTGCTGCCCTTTGACCCACCACTGGTCTGATCAAAGAAGTTATGAAGGGGCTTACTAGAGCCTTTATTTTGCTGGAAATAGTTGCTGCCGGGTGAATTAGTTTTGGAAGAAGAGGAGGGGGAACTTGAAGACTGAAGATGGAGAGCATTTCGAATTGTTGGACTTTGTCCAAAGGTGGTTACAACACGCGAAGTAACGTATGCAACTTTTGGTAGAGGCAGCATTGCGCTGCAGCGAATTGGGCTGTAGTCCGTTCAGATGAGAATTTTTTTTATCAATTACCAAGCCGTACCAACGCGTCACGCCCCGTCCGGACGGGAACGGAAATTAGCACCGTATACACCCGAAGCTACGCCACACTGCGCCACATAACGACTCATACTTTGGAGTGGGGTGTATTTCAACAGGCAATTTACAAGGATGTACAGGAAACTACCGACTCCATTCGACAACGAACTGACTGATTTTTTCCACCATCTCATCTTTATCAGCCGCTTGTCCAAAGGCTTCCACGAACCTGCCCTCAGGGTCCATTAAGTACACAAATATTGAATGATCCACTAGGTAATCTCCCTTAGGATCGGCATCTGGAGGTGTTGAAAAGTATACGCGGTATGCCTTGCACACAGATTTTGTTTGTTGATGATCACCGACGAGACCAACAAAAGAAGGGTGAAAATCAGACAGGTAAGTACGAATAGTCGAAGGTGTATCCCTCGCTGGATCAACAGAAATGAAAACGGGTAGAAGCGGAAGATTAGGATTTGATTGGCCTAGAAAATACCCATCAAGATTTTCACCGGTGAACAGATAGCAGCGGCTCACGCAGTTCATTCACAACGGCAGTGACTTTGTCTAGTTCTGCAGGACAGATATCTGGACAGTTGGTAAATCCGAAATAAACCAGAGACCACTTTCCGAGAAGGTCTTCATGTGTGAAGCGCTGTTCGGAGGAGGACGGTGGAGCGGTACAGTTAACTAACGAGAAAGGACCGCCAACATGAGGTCGACCATATGATTTCGACGTCCTTTCTTGTTCTAAAAGAACATATGAGATTCGTCTTCATTCGAAACAATCACATACCCCGTTGCTCCAAAAGTTTTGCTTTCTCATTACGGAAATACCAGAAGAGACCTGCACCAACGACAATGAATAGAGCAGCAGATGTCGGGGTGAATGCCTAGAAGGGATTTGAGCCGTTTGAGTAAGAAGAGGATGGAAATAATCTAACCCCGATGACATTGCGCTGTGGCCGAGGGGGCTCAGACGACGGTCGAGAGGGCTGGGAGGACCCTGGCGATGTACCTACGTGTCGTTTCATTGGTTGAGCTCCGTTAAGACATCTCTGGGACCATACAAAAAATCTGCCAGTAGAGAAAGGCCTAGCAATTGGACGAAGGAGAGGATTTAAGGAAAGCATATGTAGTCACACAAGTCACGCCATTCATTGATTTTAATGTAAAGTCCCTTAGTAACCCCTACTATCATTCCTACAACTTGCTGCAATGGCTCAAACCATTGTACAATTCACGCCTCTTCCATCGCTCACTCATCCCTCCTTTTGGCACAAACTAACTGAACTCAAGTTGGATGTACTCAAGCTCAGCGATGCCGAAGTCGATATCACTGCAACTTACCGAGTCGGCAGGCTGATTGAGGATCGTGAAAGTGGTCCCGGTACATTTGTTGGTGTTGGAGGAAGTCTTGGTGTTGAAGAGGAAAGTTTTGGTCTCGGCCATTCATCGTACGGGTACTTTCTTCAGACGCGTTCTGTCGCTCACTCTACTATCAGTCCTGCAATAGGCTCTGCTGTAGCGAAAGGCGTCGTGAAGAACTATAACACTATTGAGGAATTCAAAGCCGCAGACAAATCGAAGTTATTCAACGAAGCAGCAGACAAGGTACTTTCGATCCATGAATTTCATACTGGATGCTCGAATGCGACGACAGATCTGGAAATCGATACTCGAAACGCGTTCTACAGCACTGCTCAACACGTTCCTCCTTATCACATACGCCGATTTAAAGAAATACAGGTACTACTATTGGTTTGCTTTCCCGGCTTTCACTAGTACTCCTGCTTGGCATATCAATGCACATCCAGGTTGGATCGGCGCTGGGACTCCCGAATCAAAGTTATCTGACCAGCAGTTGCGGGTCATCTATGATCAATTACATACTTCGAAGCAACCTTTTCCGTACTTTTTAATCAGATCGTCAAGCTCTAGCGCGATCAATGTCGCCGCAATTGAGGACTACAGCCCGAATACAGATACGAATGAGACTACAACAATCGGCTTCATCGATCCATCAGCTCAACCTCAGAATCCCGGCTGGCCTCTTCGCAATCTCCTCGCATATTTCCGAGCTCTATATCCCCAATCCACTTCCAAGCTTAGAATTATCTGTTGGAGAGACGCAGAAGTTCCTAGAGGTGAAGAAGGTTGGAAGAGTCGAGTCGGGACGATCTTTCTCGGACCTGATGGCGTCTCAACTGATGGAAGTAATGTAACGACGCGTCCAAACGCAGTGGGATGGGAGAAGAACGTGCAAGGAAAGCTTGGGCCTAGGATGGCGGACCTCGCTCCTATGATGGATCCTGTAAGGTATGAACTTTGATAAACTTATTCTCTTCTTCGATCATAACCATAATTCAAGGCTAGCAAACCAAGCTGTGGATCTCAATCTGAAACTCATGCGATGGAGGATTCTCCCAGAGTTGGATTTGGAAAAAATCTCAGCTACAAAATGTCTACTTCTGGGCGCTGGCACTCTAGGATGTTATGTAGCAAGATGTTTAATGGTGACACCTATGTTGATATATATACGGTTCGGTTTTGATCCAAATTCCATTTCGCTCTTACAGGGTTGGGGCGTGCGCACCATATCATTCGTCGACTCTTCAAGAGTTTCGTTTTCAAACCCGGTCAGACAACCGCTGTTCAAGTTTGAAGATTGTTTGAATGGAGGAAGGCCAAAGGCAGAATGCGCGGCAGAACGGTTGAAGGAAGTCTGGCCTGGAATTGTGAGTCATTCCATTCTGATATTCACTTGAGTGTTCCATGAGACCTGTGAATTGTAGAATGCTACAGGATACACATTATCGATTCCAATGCCTGGACACCCCATTCCTGCCTCACCGCCATCGGTGCTGGAGCAGACAAAGAAAGATGTTGCCAAGTTGGAGGAGCTCATCGAAACCCACGATGTTGTATACCTGCTAATGGACTCAAGAGAGAGTCGCTGGCTTCCTACAGTTATTGCTCGAGCAAAGGACAAGGTGAGGTCGCAAGCTGATACTATTCTATCTGCATTCATATGTTCTGTGCAGCTTGTTATGAATGTCGCTCTGGGATTTGATAGTTTCTTGGTAATGCGACACGGAGCACGACCCGAACAACACAGCATGGATCAGAGAGATGAATTAGGTGGTTCTAGAAAACACCTGGGATGCTATTACTGCAATGACATTGTTGCGCCGGCAGATGTGAGACTTGTATTCCGTTCTCGAAGCCTCGGAAACTAACAGCATTATTCTTCTAGTCCTTGACCGACAGGACATTGGATCAAATGTGTACTGTAACTCGTCCAGGTTTGGCATCGATGGCAGCATCGACTGCTGTAGAGCTCATGATGAATGTCCTTCAACATCCACAAGGGTACGTATATGTATAATTCCATGAAAGAAAAAAGAAAAATTCTGACGCAGATAGTGGCTCAGTATACGTGCCCCGGCCCCTCGCCCTTCAGTTACCAATCCGCTCGATAATCAGTTCGATGAACATGGAGAAGGGACGAGCGTTCTCGGATTAATACCTCATCAGTTGAGAGGTTATCTTGCGCAATTTCGGAACTTGCATATCGTAGGGGCGGCTTACGACCAGTGTACTGGTTGTAGCGAAACTGTGCGTGTTCTTCTCAAGTGTCTGGGCATAGCATAATGCGCTACGTCTAGGTCCTCAAAGCATACGAATCCCAAGGGTTTGACATGATGCTGAATGCGTTCAATGATCCCAAGTATCTCGAGAGGCTCACAGGTTTGGATAAGCTTTATGAAGACGGTGAAAAGGCACTTGAGGATGTAGACTGGGTCGAAGAAGAAGGTGGCGACGATTTCTGATGCGATCTTGCACTTTAATTTTTTTCTTTACGAATATGAGATGTCATTGAGAGCTAGAGATTCAAGCACAAGCGCGTGGTCAAAAAATACGCTCTTATATCCGAGTGAGCACGTTTTTAAGGTCTCAAGGTAGAATACCAACGAGCAGACTGCCCAGCATCGAGGCTATTCAAGTTGAAAAGCAATGATTAGTACCGATATGTTGTCGCTACAAACCTTGCAGCTTACCCTCTACTAGCTCAGTGGCTGAGGTATTTCCGACCCTTGGATAGTCTTCTCGCTAGAATACGTCTACCACCCTTGCTTCGTTTCCTGGCAAGGAAACCATGCCTCCGCTTTCGCTTTCTCTGAGACGGCTGATACTCTGCGCCAAACGAGCGGAACCGGACCTGCAATGCGGAAGCAAGAATTGATGGTGGAGCCAACGAAGGCAATCGGGGACATGAGTAGAAAGGAGAGGAGTTCGCTATGGACAAATGCGACAACAGCGAGGTCGGTAGCCGCGTTCGTTGACGGAAAAAAGCAGAGGCAACCAGTGATTTGTGGAAAATAGTGGTTTTTACGACAGTTGAAGCCTTAGATGCATATAGAGGACGAGAGAGTAGTTGAACAAGAACATTAGGTATTCGAGGCATGGTGGATTGATGACAGCTGCACTTCAAGGTTAGCGCTCGTAGTGTCGGGATAAAATCGTGCCTCAACAATTTGTGAAAGTGTCTAGATTCGTCAACTTTTTTTCCAGCAATACCGGGTGCTACCTCATATATACTACTGATAGTGACTATCGCCGTTATATATCAAAACCACTCCAAAACCACCGGACGTGCATTTACATAAATTATTTGGGCAATTATTCAGGAGCAGAATCATAGCAAATCACCAAGAGCAGCTATTTCAGGACCTCCAGATTCCCTCATACCAATTTCCCAGTCTAAAAAAGTCATCAGAATAAGTATAAAAAGGCATGAAAAGTCGCCCACAGCTATAAATGATGGTGACGGCCATAAGAATACCAGTCCCGCTGCCAATAGCGCCCATCAAGTCTGCTGCTACAGACAGCAGACCAAGAATTGCACCACCGAAAGCAGCTGCAGTGGGTATCACTCGTTTGAGCTCCTTGTACATCGATCCTTCTCGGTGTCCGGCCATGACCTGGAATCGAGATGAATAAATTCTCCCACTACACCGAATCATATACATACCATTTGTTGATCCTTGAGCTGTTTCGCCACATCTCTAGGTCCACTTCCTGAAACTTCAATCCAGGTTTTGCTGAATAGCGCGCACGCAGATAGCATGAATGTGATGTAAATCGCAGTGTGAATAGGGTCGACGATTGCTTCGCGAAGAGTGTGAGGAGGTGACATGTAATACGCAATGCCAGAAGTAGCGACCAATTGAGGAGAATCCTCCATGGGCTAGCATACGAGGAATAAGTAAGGAACGATGGTATTTGCTTGGGTACGCACCTCCCACACACCGAGTAATTTAACAAGAATATTGCTGGGGAACCGTGTGGCGAGCATCTGACTGACGATGAAAACGTTACTGGTCAAGGCACTTTCAAGCATGATAGGCATGTTGCTAGTATAGAAAAGTTTCACGGGGTAGCTCCCTCGTTGACCGCGGAACCGGTTGCTTTTGACGGGTATTTCGATTCGGAAACCCTGAAGGTAAATCACAATGGCGAAAATTATTACCGTAGCGATGAGGTTCATGACATTAGGAAGACGGTCCCTCCAGAACGCCTCGCGCAAAGCGCGTCCCTTGTCATTCCAAGTGAAGAGTAGGTGGAACAACGCGACAATAGCACCCTCAAATTCTGGGCCTCGGCCAGTGTTGATAGTGGTAGGTGAAAAGGCCTTCCAAACGATGGATTCACAGATGTTGGTTGCAATGAAGAGAGAAATACCGGATCCAAGTCCGTAGCCCTTCTGCAAAAGCTCGTCAAGCAGAATGACAATGAGAGCTGCTGAAACCAGCTGAATTATCAACAGGAGGCAGACACCTGCGCCCAATTCACTAGGGAGTCCGTAAAGACCTGTGAGAACATAGACTGTCGCTTGACCGAGGGAAATGATGAGAGCAAAGACTAATAGAGAAGGAGCGTCTTAACAATCGTGTTTAGCGGAAATAAAAAGACATACGTTTTTGAGCACCGCTGAACAATGCTCTGTCCTCCTTCAAACTGAAGTCGACCTCAATCAAGTTTGCGCCAGCGAGCAATTGCATAATCATTCCGGATGTAACAATTGGACTGATGCCAAGTTCCATGAGAGTACCTCGATTGGATGCCAAAATGACACGCATCCAGTAGAGAGGGTCAGAGGAGTCAGAGGACATGATACCATAGAGAGGAACTTGAGAGCAAACAAGGAAAATAAGGAGAGTGACTGCCGTCCATAAGACTTTTTGATTAAATGGGACCTAAGACAGCAGAAAATAAGAGGGCATTCAAAGAATAGGAAGAATGAAGGTACCTTTCTATCCGGCGAAGAGACCTCAGGTAAGATAGGGAGGAACGGCCGAACAAGATTCAAAAACCGGACTATGAGTAGGAGTAAGCTGAGATGGTATCGAATACGAAGAGTTGTAAGACCTACAGCCGCTCATCTTTTGTGGTGGAAGTTGACGGGAAAGTAAAGTACACTTGGCGAAGTTGGAAGCAGACGTGGCACAGCGATCACGCTAGAGGAAGTACGTAAGGCAAACGATCACGTGCAATAGTCACGACGTTCAGCTTCATAAATAACAGAGTGATCATGAGCGCTTCTTTATTCTCCAGCCTCCAACCATGTCCCCATCGTTCAAGGATATACTTCCCTTGATTCGCTCAGACATCTCCTTACAAGAAACTGAAGACTCATGGGAGAAAATATGCAGGAGTATCCTCTCTTTCTCGGAGCTCATTCGCGCTTCTTCGGGGAACTCTTCTCAGGATATCATCATTATCGCGCGCGAGTTGCATAGACCTATCAACAATGCCATGAAGTCTGAAAGGACAAGGCTCTCTGGACCAGCCACTGATCTTATTGCTACCATGGCGTCTGAACTGGGCACAGACTTTGAACCTCTGCTTCATCTCTTCTTTCCAACTCTGCTGCTACTCTGTGCTCGCACCAGCAAAGTCGTTGTCGGTCGTGCGCGTAGCTGTATTATGTCTATTATCGAGACCACTCAGCTAGTTGTGGTTATGTCCTACTTCATCCAGTCCATCCGCGACAAATCGGTTTCGCTCAGAACAGTTGCCGCAGAGGGCACACTCGCCTGCTTGAACTCTCTCAACCCGCCGGACTTAGCGAAAGAGGAAAGGACAAAGGAAATAGAGGGACTCATTAGAATGTCTATAAGGGATGCTAATGCCGAGGTCAGAAAGATTGGCAAGCAAATATATCAAGCTTATGAGTTGTTGCTACCGATTAGGGCAGAAAGGTTCGTCAGGGCGCGTATTTTGTGTGCAGGTCCGCTTTCTCATAATATACGACTAGCTTTCTAGCACCGTTGACGCCAACAAGCAAGAAATATCTTGGGTTAAGCTCCAGACCCCAGTCTGCTATAGAGCTTCGTGGTCACTCGCGCCTTCCACCTCAAATTTCATCCTCTTCTTCTCGTGGTCCAGACTCTAAATCACTGCCCAAAAAGGTTGTGAAAAAAGTATCATCGCCTACTCTTCCCTTCAGTGCCTATGCACCGGCTTCGTCTCGTACTCAACCTGGTCCTCACGTACAACTCACGACCACTAATTCTACCTCTCGTCCGAGGCCTCATAGTGCTATGGATGTACATATGCGTCCGGCTAGGGAAGATAAAACTAGAGCCAACTCCCCCCAGCTTGTTCCTGTGAGGCCCAATTTACCGTTATCTCGCTCTGAGTCTGCCGCGGCCAGCACTGGTCATAGTTCCACTTCAGCACACTTACTAACATATAGTACTTCTATTAAGCTATCAAGCGTAGCTGCTCCACAACGAGTTCTTGTGAATCCCCTTCCAGATGTGCCCGTATTTTCCAAATCATACAGTGGGCCAGTACGCGTTGACCCAAGAGCTGGTCGCGATCTTAGCGGGTGTCCAAAGTCAGTCCATCACAGAGCCACCTCTAATGAACTATCGGCCGATGCTGTAGGTGGACTAGACAGAACGAGACACGATTGCAAAGAGTCCAATCAGCGCTCAATCAAAGTCAATCAGACTCAGAAGCCACCAACTGTTGGGAATGGACAAGGGCCCAGCTCTAAAGATGCGATCAATACCGCAGCTACAACCAAAATATCTGCAACCTCGCAGGCCGCAAAACTTCCGCACTATGCACAACCTGTGGCTTCATCTCGAGCACGATCCGTCTCTGCATCGACATCTGCGGGTGCAATTACGCGGCCCCCTGCTTCTCGTACAAGGACTATTTCCACGTCAAAAACCACAGGCACCCTGCTAGGATCCACAAAACCTCTTGTTGCGCGGACTAGAACCATCTCGAGTACTGCTGCCGCCGCGTCCAGTTCCGCAGCGGCAGTAGCCGTTGCTCGTTCCGCCAACCCAAAAATATCTAATTCCACGGATACCAACGTCATTCGCTCTGTCACTTCAGCTCCAGGCTCGTTAAAGCCGACCTGGGGCAGTTCTTCTGGTCTTCGCTCAGTCGCGCCCGTGGCTAGCAAACGGGCTGCAAGAAGTGACGTACCTAAAGCCAGTTCCTCAAACGGAAAAAGGAACGAAAAGCAGAAGCGGCCTTCTGTGGTGCCCGAAGAATTAGACGAAGTTCTAACTGCTCCGGGTATTCAGAGCGGTGGCGGAGGTACTAGAAAGGATTCACTTGAAGACGAGGAGTGTGTTGAAGGGATAGCACTTTCAGGCGAGTCGACATCCCAAGTAATTGAGGGCAACACAGAATCCTCACAGGGGGAAGAACAGGAAGTTTCCCTGGTGTCGGAGAGCGCCGGAACGGAAGCCCACGAGAGTGAATCCCCTTTGATTGACTTCAGCCCAATTCAAGAAAGAGAGCGATCTATGCAACACGTCCCGGGTCAAAAAAATAGCAAAGCTTTAACAACTCCCGCTGCTATTAAACCTAATTTCGACCTTATCCCAATGGAGCCGTCTTCTAGAGTCGAACCCCACACGAACGACACTCAAGTCGAGGTTACGGTTACTTCTAGCACCCCATTACTTCCAGAGACCCCAGTTCGCGTGCAAGGTCAAAGCTCGGACCTTGGCATCTTCCCTGTTCAAGTGGAGGCCACTCCAATCTCAGCGCTACTTTCTTCCATTCAGCGTGGTTTTCTGTTTACGCCTGCGACACCATTATCTCCTCCCGACTCTTATCTTCCCAAAGCAACTGGCGGATCGAGTGTAATGCCTTTTCCTTTATTTTCATGTGAGAGTGCTCCAGCAAAGGTTACAGGGAGCGAAGAAGTAGTACACGAACACAGTAAATGCTTGGATTGTAGAGCAAGGCAGGCTTTAGAAACATTGGACGTGAATTAATCATATTGGTCTGTAATTTGTTCGTAGGGTGGCTTGAATATACTCGTAGACACATTACACTACCATTCAGTGCAGTGCCTTTTGCTTTTCAAGGCTATGTCAAACTTGCTCCCCCAAAAAACTAGAAGGATGTCCAGTCACTCTTGGTCTATGCTGACAATGGCTTGCTATCTTTCTGAGCTATAGGGTACTTGAGGAGGGAGGCTAATGTCATGGTTGAAAAATGCGCACCCATCGTAATTCTATCCCCTAACGATAACGCTATTCCTTGCGTCTTACTACGAATTCTGATGTGACCGGTAACTGTTCCAGTTTCCGTTCGCTCGATGCTCAAATTTGCCAATGCATCTTCACCTAAGACAAGTCGCTAAACAATTGATAATCATGAAAGAAAAAGGGAATTACCAAAGAGACTTCTTGCGTACATGTTTGCAGACAAGAAATCGCAGTCCCCTGAAAGCGCACCTTCAGGTGTTAGACACGACATATTCGTGGATTTCATAACGTGCTTGAGATACTCTCGTGGATCACTGAAAAATTTGTGCGGCATGGTCAGTATTCTCCTTTTATGAGGAATTCGTGAATCATAACGCACGAAACGGTGCTGTGAACGTTGACGCGGTTTTCCCATTCAAACTCTGTCCACATACTACGGAACTATAAAAAGGGAGAAATGCATGTAAGTGCAAGTCATATACTCATAATGGATACCTACCTGCGCCTCGTTACAATACGCCGGTTTTATGTAGTCCATAATATCAATGTGGATGTCGTTTAGAATGACACAGGCTTCGGACATATTCGGACCTTCCCACAGAATGCTACCGAAAATGACACCGGTTTCAGTAGAAGATACTTTGATTGTAGCTTTGATACTCTGAAAACCGTGAGGTGCGATCGTATAAACTGAGGGCCGCTCAACAATCTTGAGGTCGCCTAGGGTGGCAAAATCTAAGCATAGATTTTGTAGGGTACTGGCCGTTTGGTTCACAAGGAGAACGTCTACATAGAATACGTGACTTAGCTTATAGGAGCTTGAACAAAGAGCTAAAGAACTTACCTAGCATGATATCGAAACCATGCATTTTAACGTATGTTTCGACGTAGATGGGATCAGAGAAGCCTGTGAGTTGCGATATCCTGCTAAGATTGGAGATAAAATCTTCGCGGGCGTCTGTCGTGCCTGTTGCTCTGCCTAGGTCTTCATCGTACTAGCAAACATATAGATTACTATTGACATCATAGGAAATGGAAGAGCACCCCGTACATCAAGATCTTGATCTGCACCTTTCTTTGAGAACTGCCTGAAGCTTAAGAGGTCATCAACTTGGACTGCAGACCCTTTGTGCGACGCTTCAGCTTCACGCTTTTCAGCAGCACGTTTCTGATAAAAGGAAATGAGAATGTTGTTCAGAATCAGTGATGAATTATGACCTCCTGAGCGCCGATCATCCTTTCGAAAGCCTTTTTGGTATCTTTCAGAAAGATCTCTTTTACAATCGTCTCCTCATGATCGGTGTCGACTTTGGCTTGTCCAGTCAGTTCGCTCAATGTTTGAATACAGTTCATGATTCGTTCAGTAGAGTCTTCATCTATTTGCACCAAAGGAGCACCTGGAGCAGGAGAAGACTTGGCATGACCCACACGAATAATGGATGTCATGATAAGCATTGCCTTGATATGCCGTCAACTGAAAGATGTGAGGGATATGGATCATGAAATACCTGAGCTCGCAATGTGTTAGAGACTGCTTGTTGAGAACAAAGACCCTCAAACCGCAACACTAATTTGGTCAAAGTGGCTGCAAGCACGGTCCCTGTGAAGAAGTCACCCCCAAGAATCAAAGCTGTCAAATATTTCAAAGGGAGCAAGGGAAATATCAAACATCAACACGCACTACGAAGCGGTGGTCGAGCCTTCTCATTTCGAAATTCAGATGGTCCGGCAGCGGTATATGCAGTTTCTGTAGCATAAGTTCCATCTGCAAGCACTTTGGGCTTCCCCCCTCCAGCCTCTTTTGGAACAGTCGCATCATCTGCAGAATTCTCCTCCTGTGTCGGATCAACATAGATTGGGATGTCGCCGATACAGGTTCGTATACCTTCTACGCATTGTTTTATAGCCTCCGCTGCCGAGCTGGGGGAAGGATATGAATCTTCAGCGCCAACGAATTCACCTAAAATCCACAGCACTCCTCGAAAGACTTTGCCAGATTTGATATCATTGAGGCTGGCGACAAGGCGGTCAAAGATACCAGAGCGCAGATATGGAAATTTATCAACGACTTCTCGAATGAAAGCAATCACGTCTAAAGCAGTCGAAGTCGAAGCAGTGTTTGAACCTGCGATAGATTTGTCAGGAGTCTCACACGATGGTCGTCTTACTCACTCGAAGAAGAGCCAGCAGAGTCCCCCAAGAATTCCATCAAGGCTAGAACAACGCTTGCAGCTACTTCAGAGAATTTGATAGCAGTAACATGAATGGATTGAATGAGGAGCTGTCGATATTCAGAAGCCTAATCGTCGAAATATCAGCGTCAATCAGTTAATCTCAAATTTATGCAGACCTTATCAAACTCTGCAGCCTGTTCCTGCGTTCTTAACAACTGCTTTTTCAGGAATTGGACAACCTCCTCAACGTTGCGACTGGAAGTCATGCTAAGTACAATACTCATAGCTTTTCGACGCACATCCATATCGGAGCTGCAAAAATTTCAGTAGATACCAAGGAAAATGTTGCTTAACTCGACATACTTGCCAAGGATTTGAAGAACGTCCATGATGAGACTGTCAAGGATATGTCCATGTTTGGAACGAAGGGTTTCCAGTCGATCGAGAACAATGAGCTTGACGTTGTTGTCCGATTCCTTGATGATCAAAGAGATGAGGGTTGAAGCAGAAGCTTCAATGGGGAGCTGTTAAATGTCGATGCATGAGAATGGTGAGAAGACACACCTTTCACTGCAGCAGGGTTTTGAGTAAGTAAGGTCAATGTAGTTGCTGCCTCGTACTTCACGGCATGCGAAGAGACATTGAGTAGTTCAAAGACGAGCCTGATGTATCGGGCCCGATGGGTTGGTTCACTTTTGCAGTCCAACCTCACCACCTCAATGACACTCATCTGCAACCCTTCCTCTAAGGTAGGTATGTTGTCATGGTTCCCCAAAACCCAATCAACAGCTTTGCGGAGGTCACAATGAGCCAGGAAGATAAATGCATTGCGTTTACAGGTAGAGTCGGTTTCAGCGGCAAGAAAGGTGCTCATGAGCTCGGATGCATCCGGAATGAGATGCTCGAATTCGCGATAGATTGAAAAGAGGGCGAATACTGCATTTTTGCGCACGTAGGAATGTCGGTGTTCGAGACATGCCCGACATGTTGGAATAAGAGGTTCGAGTAATTCACTCTCGTTTGCAATCTTCTGTAAAAAGCGCAAGGTCGCTCCACGAATATATTCATTGGGATGTTGCTAGTGAAAAAGAACAATGAGAAATGTACTTGTGAATGCTGAAGTTTCGCACCAAATCGTTTCGTATAGCGTTCCTATGCAGCATAATTCGCTCAATATTCAGTCAAAAGTTAATATAAAGAAGACGCACACGACAAGGATCATCTCCTGCTTCAATTTTCCATTCTCATCGTACTTTGGACAGACTTCCCAGTAGAAATGTAGAAGCTTTTTCAGTTGCTTATTGCGAGAGGGCATCACGAATTGGATGATGGGCATCATGAGAGAGGGCTATAGACATATGCGCCCCATTAACCAATTCCAAGCACAATCATGAAAAAAGTACAGCGTACCTGTGGATTTCCATTAATGGTGGAAACGACAATTTTGCGGAGTGCTTCCAATTTGACATCGTCAGAACCTTTCTCTAGAGCAGTTCTTAGCTCAGATGCAGATGGATACTCCGCGCTAGATTCGAAGATCATTGTGTAGCATGGTTGTTCAGCAGTCGCCATTTCGAATGGTCAGAATTGAAGATCCAGAATTGACGCGACGTGTCGTGTTAGATGCCGATTTTTGCCGGAACTAAATCATCGGGGATAAGACGCTGACAGCTGACAGCTTATTACACAAGTTGCTTCCCACCATCAAATTTATTCATGTCCAGAGCATCTGGACCAAGGGATGCATGGGCGGAGGACGGTAATATAAACAATGCCTGACATCCAGGATGTGCTTCTTGTAAAGTATATTCTCAGAACGCACCATTGTGGGTGTATGTTATATTCATGCAAAGCTGAGTCCTTTCCAAGGCTTCACGATCCTTACTCTGCTTTCACTCCAATATTTGTTTACATCCTACTCCACCATTCCTTCCTATCATTCTATCATTCTTCATCATTAAGTGATGTCTATTATTCCTTTTGGACTTTCCCTTTGTTTTCCAACATGCTGTCCACATGTTCAATTTACCTATTTGGAGATAGCAAATGTCAGCAACTTGCTAGTTAGTCTAGACATCCCATTGGCTGGAAAAGGCAAAAGGATCTGTGTAAATTAAAGAGGAATGGATAGGGAATGAGCCAAAAGGCATTCAGTAAGCTTGGACTGAGCAACCGAAGAGTGGAAACAGTTTGGATTGAAGTCCAAAAGGTTCCGGAAAGTCCAGGAATTCCAAACAGAAGCAGATGCGAACCGGAAGGTAGGCAAATGATTTGTGCGAAAGCACAAGACACATGGGAGTGTCAGAATGACTGATTTGTCAAACAAGATACCAAAACCTGAAATAAGAAAATTGGCAGAAGAGCTCAAAGAAAAAACAAAACAAATAAGTGGAAATAAGTGTTTTGATCTGCCCAGTAAACCAACAGGTTTAAGTGGGAGTCAGAAACAATATCTAAACATATAAGTAAGTGATTTCAAAAGATAGGGTGCAACTGATGGATGGACAGGGAAAGAGTGACAAGTGGGGGTAGGGTGACATCAAAATTTCAATAGAAGTGAAAATAAAATGTAAAAAAGGGACCAGATGTGATGAAGCATGACCGAAAATGGTCCGAGAATTTTTGGCCGGAAAGGAACCAAAGATTCAAGCCAGATTGATTCAGATGAATCAAGAACAGTAATGTTATAGGTATGCTTCCAAGACTTTGGTGCCGATCAATGCTTCAGTCAATTGAAGTTTGACTTAGTATCTTTTATCTTCCTTTGGTTCTCAATCGAACCTCACAAAGTATTCGGACTATCGGATACAAGTGATTACTACTTTATTGTTCTTTAATTGTCTTTTATTTCTATTACTGGGAACTATCTGGATTGTTATCACTTTTACTTTGAACTCTTATTGTCTTAGATTTAACAATTAGGATACAAGGTATAAAAGCTGTAGTATCTAGTAGTTAGTTCTTGTTATATCCATGCCAAACCTCACCAGGCCTTCCAGCTTGATTCCCTAGCCTATTGATCACTCTTCGACATTCCGAGTTTCCGGTCAATCAATCGATCACTGATCGACGTTCTGATGTTCCGACCGATCAATCGATCATTCGGTCATTTGAACAACCGGCTGATCCATTGATCCATTGATCCATTCACAAGTTTGTTTCCAAGTCCAATCTCAATCTCAATCAATTTCAAATGGTGCCTCTTGGCCCAATGGCTTCGGAACAACCTCGGATACATCACCTGACACTTTGTCATCATTACCAATGCATTCCCACGCCTGTCAGCTCTCAGGAAATGCCATTATTGTATTATTTCTAATCTTCTCACTTATTGTCTTTTATTTAACAATTAGGATTACTTGTATATAAGGTTAGATACCTTGTACACTATTCCTCAGTTTCAATATCGACTTGGGTTGCCTTGGGGTCCATCACAGTCACTCCTCTTCCTTTTATTGTCCCTTGACTGTCCATCATCGTCCGAATCCATTCCAGAACCACTCAGCGTAGTGAGGATCCATCCTAATAGACAGATCAAGGTTCGCTTCACTCCTACGTGTCTTCTGAACCATTCAGTCACTTCAAGTCCCAATCATTCCCACAATCCTTCAGCCTATACATCGGCCGCTTCGGATGCGATATCGAAGCTTTGGACCACTCATCAGCAACTTCAGCCCTTTCAGTCCCTCTTCGGAAGCACGGCCCTAACAGTTCTTCAGTTTAAATATCAACTTAGATCGTTGCTGAACTCCGTCCAGATTCTTATCCTTCTTCATCATTGTTCGCATTATAACCGAATGATCTCCGGACGTCTTCTTACTCTTTCCTCATCATCTTGAACATTCATGGAACCATACGACAAAGCAAGGGCACTACTGATAGTGGTGCTAAGGTTCTAGTTTGCCACTTTAAACTTTCCATACTATGACTAACGGTCTTTGATCGTTGTTTGAGATCTCAATTGAGAATGAACTAGTCGAATTCAATTATATCCAACACCACTTCCCTAAGACCCTACGGAACCTCACTGGCACGGTCTTAACAAGTAAGTAATGAACAAAAGAAACAATAATAAGAAACATAAATGAATTGGAAAATAAAAATGATTTTAATCAAAGGAAATGAAAATGAGGATGGGACCAAAAAGGTGGCCGGGAAAGGGCCAAGAAATCGGCCTAAAAAGCGGCAGAAAAGCAGCAGAAAAGCAGTAGAAAAAGTTTGAAAATGAAGAATGTAAGTAGTTCATAAAATTAAATAAAGAAAATGTTCCTTCAATAATAGAAAGAGGAGTCTGAATGATCCAAATGAGGATTGGAGGTGGAGGACATGATATGAATGAATGAATGTCAATGTAGTGAGTTGTAGTTTCAATATACTGTTAGGGCTGTGCTTCCAAGGAGGGACTGAAAGGGCTGAAGTTGCTGATGAGTGGTCCAGACACTATATTGAAAGCTTCGGACCACTCATTGGCAACTTCAGCCCTTTCAGTCCCTCCTCGGAAGCACGGCCCTAACAACATCAGTCATCCAGAGGTACATGTGTTTCTTTACATCACTCTGGTTAGCTAGTACTTAAGCCATAGGATATTGATGTTGTACCTCAAGTTAAATACTGACTTCTTGACATTGTACAGTCAGTCTTAGTTGAGACATTCACTCATCTCACTTTAGACCAGACCCATTGGATCCAACTGCTTCTACCTTGGGACAAGCAACTCTAACAAGGGTACTACTAATGGTGGTATCAACATCCCTATTAAATCTTTGCACCTGTCACAAAGAGGTGACGATGGTGGCAAGACTAAGCGGAAGCAGACAGATACTGATCCCAACAACAAAGTTATATTCATAATAAATACAGAGGAGTAAGCAAAGACATACCTGATCCCAACAACAAAGAGGTCAAGAAAGGGATCAGGTTGTGGGGGCTGGCTTATATATACAAAGGCGAGGTGTGGGAACAATGGTGTCATACTGTATAGTTCAGGAACAAGGAATGGAGCGGAATGGACTGGAAGGTTCTGGATCAATTGTGATAGGTAAAAGTGATGGAATGATGTATTGTAAAGAAAAGGAAAATAATAGGGGTAGCTCACTTCATGACAGCACCACACCACATTGCACTGGACAGTTCACCCAGCTGTATTCAGCATAACTCTAAAGATGCCTGGCATTGTTTGTGAGCTAGTGAGTCACTGACAACATGTGGACAACATGTTGAAGAATAAAGGAAAGTCCAAAAGGATTAATGAACATTGCTTTGCAATGAGAGAAGGTAAATAATCAAAGTGAGTTGTGGAGTACAACTCCATGACAGAATAGAATGAGTAAAAGTAATGAAGTAAAAGTGGAGAAAGGATTATGAAGCCTTGGAAGGACTTGGCTTCACATGAATATAACAGCTGCACTTGAATTTCTTAAAAACTGACATATATATTTTTATTATATTCTCATTAATACTACCTAAGAGTTTTAATGAATTTTTGCACTATTTTTGCTCTGAAATATTGTTGTCATTATATTAAAATTATATATAATAACCAGCATTTGAAAAAACCAAAGATTTTGTACCAAACCTCACCATAAGCTCATGCTTTTCACTGCAGGAAAATGGTGCAGTCCCCACAGTGAATGACACTATTTTGACCTTCAATCAGTATGTGGAAAAACAGCCAGAATCGGACTCTTGAGGACATATAATGGAATGGCATACTGCCCTCTCGCATCCGCATCTTCACAACCACATCCATCCCTTGACATGCCAGCAGCCCTTCAATTATATTGAAAATTCATTTTTAAACAGTAATTTTGCTTGTACTGAAACTCTTGTTGAATACACCCATTTCAGCCACCATCTCTATGATGCGGAATACCCAGAATTTAAATTAGTTTTTTAAATCTTTGAGATAGGGACTTACAAATGAATTGATTGAAGGATGGAAATATGTTGTATTAACAACCATTTTACTTTGTTTAATGAATTATTTTTCATATGCCCTTTCTTCGCAGTCGAATTTCGCACATATTCATCGATTATCAGACACTATGCACACGCAAATGAAACAATTAATTTCCATGTACAATTTGATTTGGTTGAAAGTACATCTGAAATATTCTATTTCGGCTCACATTTCTGCCGAGCAGAATTTTGTTACCTTTTCATGTGCCAACTGGCACCAGTTACTAAAACAGACTTCTAGCTCATTTGCAGCATAATTTGTGATCCATACAAACTTCCTATAATGATGATAGATATGCTTTTGCAGCATTGACAGCATCCATGACTCTAGCTGGGTTATCACCAACTCCTTGAGCAGAATCTACTTTTCCCCCAGCCTGAAACAATATCTGTTAAAGGAGGAAAAAATCATCAAGCAGAACACATACCTTTCCACCAGTAATCTCTGTAACCTTTGCAGCCCAAGCTCGAGCATCAGCACCTTTAGACATGATTGAAGTTGGAATGAAGTTGACATGGATTATCTTGCCACTTTCAGAATCTATACTAAACACATAAACTGCCTTAGCCATTTTGCGCCCTTGCGATGCAATGCTTTGAAGAATCTAGATCATAACCTGTGAATAGATACACAAGACAAAGGAATGAACTATTATAACCTTTGTATTCCCACCAACATCCAAGGTCTCAATATAGAAACTTGAATCTTCATTTTCTCTAAAATATTGTTGGAATTTCTCAAGTGCCTAACAAGGGCTGAAAATGGTGTACATCCTTCATATGAAATTCAACTAACCGATTTAGCAATGACGGTTTCCTTCTCCTTGACTTGCTTGTCAAAATTCTTTCGCATGGTATTCAAGCGCTCCTTCATCTCAGTCTTTCTAATGACTGAAATATTGACTTGACCGAGTTCCTGTACGCAGACAAAGCGATTTCAGTTTACATAGTACATAAATATGACTAGACTCACAACGCTTAGAGCCTTTAATGCGGTATCGTGTTGCTTATGAGGAAGGTGAGGGACCAGATTGATACGATTTTCTAAGTCTTGAGCTAAACGAATTGTCTCCTGAGCCTCATGTCCGGTAACAGCAACGATCCGCCTAATCCCTTTCGCAATTCCTGATTCCTCTGTAATGACAAAGTCTTTGATATCACCGGTCTTCACAACGTGGCTGCAATATGTTCGTCATTGATGATGGTCAAAAAATGAACACAGCACAACATGGAATCTCACGTTCCACCACAAAATTCAACGCTGGTTTTTCTCCATGAAGGATTCCCTATATCCTTAGCAATATCGTCTACATCATATTCCAAAGACACCACTCGTACTGGATCGGGATATGACTCGCCAAACACAGCGCGGAGACCAGGGATTTTGTAGGCATTGGTTAAATCGAGCTCTTTACTGAAAACCTTCACGTTCTTTTGGACCCAATCGACGGACATGGCTTCGATCTTTGTCAACTCAGGTATACTGATCTGCGCCTTGTGCGAAAAGTCAAATCGTAGTTTGGAGGGAGCAACCAGTGATCCGCGCTGGTCGATATGGTCTCCAAGAACTTCGCGCAAGGAAAAGTTTAGGATATGTGTTGCAGTGTGATTATTTCGCAGTGGCCATCGCCGTAACTGAGTACTTGTAAGTACACGCAATAGCAAAACGTCCGACCCACTTACTTCATCATACGACGACACTACCTGATTTCCGACTTCAAGCTGTCCATACTTGAGGAAACCTGTATGAAGAACATAACCGTTATATACTTGGACATTCGTGACCCCGAAGTCAGTAAGCCCGTCAATGACAATGTTGCCAGTATCATGTTCCTGCCCTCCCGATTCCGCATAAAAGTTGGTTTTGTCAAGAATTATACCGAAAGTGGATTCGGGAGGTATTTCTGTGGTGGACTGAAAAAATGACTTTGAATAGAATATGGCTTTAACGATCGCTGTTATGTTACCAAAACCTAAGAGGAGAGGGATCAATACAAGATAATGCCGGAGTGAAAGAAGGTACCGTATTTTGCGGAATCATCCGTTTTGGAAACATTGTCGTTCTTTTCTAGAGACGCAATGTCATGAACATCGAGCCTGACGACGTTATCGGCTCCTTTCTTCAACGTCGCCTTGCTAGCCTGTTTTGATGCTGCCTGGGCCTCGTCAAATTCAGCGTCGTTAATCTCGAGTCCCAGTTCCTCGGCCATAAGACGTGTTAGATCAACAGGGAATCCGTAAGTATCGTACAAACGCCAGACATCTTTTCCACTAAGGGTGTTCGACCCTTGCTGCTTAACATGTGCACTATACTGATCAAAAAGCTTTTCCCCTCGGTCGAGGGTGCGAGAGAATGATTCTTCTTCTTCGTCGAGTATTTCTTTGATTTCGGCGGTCTTTGTCGTGACTTCGGGGAAGATATGACCCTATAGATGTTCAGATAACGTTCGATTCTTTCAGAGAGCTACGAACCATAGTCTCTGCAATGACAGGCATTAGGGACGAAAAAAAGGATCCAATTTGAACCCCGAGCTTCTTCCGCGCGTAGCGCGCGCCTCGACGGAGGATTCGTCTTAGTACATACCCTCGGCCTTCCTTGTTGGGGACACCACCATCGCTCAAAGCAAAAGTGAGTGTACGAACATGGTCGGCAACAACCCGGTACGCAGTATCAATGCCGTCTTCATCATCAGCACCGAAACGGCCTTCGTAGGGCCTGACACCAGTGAGCTCCTGTATTTTTGCAAAGATTGGCGTGAAAACATCCGTGTCATAGTTTGAACGTTTATCCTGGACTACTGAAACCAGTCGTTCAAAGCCCATGCCGGTATCGACGTGTTTAGAAGGTAAAGATTTGAGTGAACCATCTTCTTCGCGGTTGAATTGAATGAAGACGTTGTTCCAAATTTCGAGGACGTCGGGGTCGTCGCTGTTGACGAGATGCGCAGCGTTTCGATCACCGATTCGGTCGTAATGGATTTCGCTGGGTGAAAGATATGAATTGAGAACAAATCACGACATTTGGGCTTACCTACAAGGCCCACAAGGCCCAGTAGCACCCATTTCTGATATGATTATGATCGCCATTAGGTCTGGTCAAGGACGCGAAGATATCACTGCTCACCCCAAAAGTTATCCTTTGCATTTCCAGGAAGGATGTGATCCTCGGCTACTCCTTGATCTAACCAAAACCGCTTTGCCTCTAAGTCAGGTTCCAAACCAGCTTTCGAATCACCTTCGAAGTAGGTGACATAAAGGCGATCTTTGGGAAGCTTGTATACCTCAGTGAGTAGCTCCCATGAATACGTAATGGCTTCTTTCTGAAATTTGAATTTGTTAAAAGTAAGTATAATGCAATCGTGTTAGTACAGAACATGCTACCTTGAAGTAATCACCAAACGACCAATTCCCAAGCATCTCAAAAAAAGTATGATGATACGAGTCTTTTCCAACATCATCAAGATCATTATGCTTTCCTCCAGCCCTGATACACTACAAAAAACGATAGGATATTAGTGTTAGATTTCGAAAAGACAAAAGACGAGCGAATCCCGACCTTTTGTGAGTTAAATGCCCGCTTCAATTTCGATAGATCCGAGTTTGGATCTACTGTCCCAAGGAAGATCGACTTGTACTGGTTCATCCCAGCGTTCGCGAATAGCAGTGTAGGGTCATCATAAGGAATTGTAGAAGAAGAACCGACAAAGGTATGGTCTTTGGACCGAAAGAAAGCGAAGAACGCTTCTCTAACTTTGTTAGATGTCCAAGGGCCGGTATATGTTGAGCTGGCCATGGTTGAACGAGTACGAAGAGAGTGAATGGTACGAAAAGACCCAGCAGCAGCGTGCAGAATCGATGGTCGAGTCACGATCATACAACCTGAAATGCACGTGTATTGTACCAAAATGACTTCTGACTCATTATTGCCGTTTGCGCGCCGGCATTCCTCGTCGAAATTTGCATTTTGAGTACTATCACTGTCAGGGATCTTCTTATTTTGCACAAATCACAAATAACTTTACAAATACCTACCCAAATTAAAATCTAAGTAGATAGCCAGATTCAGAATGTTTCTAAATGTAAATCCAACTCTTGTGAGGTACTTCCAGTGGATACTTCAAGTGTCAGCCACTGACCAAGCAAAATTAGGATCTTCTTGACCCTGAGTCACAGAGGTGTCACTGTGAAGCCAC
Organism: Lentinula boryana; assembly: GCA_027886635.1. Lineage (NCBI taxonomy): Eukaryota > Fungi > Basidiomycota > Agaricomycetes > Agaricales > Omphalotaceae > Lentinula > Lentinula boryana. The sequence continues at coordinate 54,341 of MU790654.1, forward strand.
TCATCGGCAGTCTGGTGCACTTGGCAACTTGGTTTTGGATCCAGCATTGGGCTTGGTCATTGGAAATGAAGTGGTAGTTTGTTATGATTGTGCACAAAGGAGGATCGGGTGAGGTTAAAGCGGAGTTAACCTCCGCGGAGTAAAGTCCGATGCTAAGAAGAATGAGCTACCAGAGGGAATTTGATCCTTCGGAGGTAGTCGGACATTGACGATATTATTAATATCGTCCTCGACACGTTGCTGTCTGAAAGCGAGGAGAATAGAAGGTAATTCCGATCGTGGGAACTCCGCGGTTGTACTGAGGTAGTCAAAGATGAAGTAGAAGGAGTTGTTATCTATTAAGATGACTACCACTATCAAAGGGTGCTATCAAAGTCGATATTTAAACTGGGGAACTACCTACTGGGTATCATAGCTTTATACTCTACAGCTAGCTAAGGTATGCACCGCTTTGCTATCTCCGAATAGGTAGATTAGACATGTGGACTGCATGTTGGAAACAAAGGAATGTCCAAAAGGGTTAACTAACATCGCTTAACGATGAGGAAAAGAAATAAGAAGTAAATGGATCTCCGCGACGGAGTACAGGTGGAAGTAAAATAGAGTAACACCGGCGGAAGGATAGCAGAGCTTCAGAAAGGCCTTGGCTTCGCATGGACATAACAGTATCCCCCTCTTAGGCTAGAGCCCTCGAGAGCCTGTTTTGGATTCGAAATTCTAAGTATAGAAATTAGTCAATTACGGGGATCAAAAATTGGAAGAAATTTGTAAGGTGAAAATTTTTTTCAGGCATGCAGGCCTAGGCAAAGAACAATGGTTGAAAATTTGAAGACCGGCCCTTAATCAACAGGTATAAAGAGGAAGGAAAATGAAGAAATTGTTTGGATAAGTCTCTTTCTCTCTTATCCATGTCCTCTACACACACCATCACCGAAACCACACAGGCAGAAAGGCAACAGGTGCATGAAGAAGAGGCCGCCAGGCAAGAGGCGGAGTTTGCTGCGGAGATGCAGCGATTGGAAGAGGAGGCAGCGAGGGAAGCCGAGGAAAAAAGAAAGGAGGAAGAGAGGTTGGCAGAGGAAAAATGGAAAGAAGAGGAAAGAAAATGGGAAGAAGAATGGATCCTGGAGGAGGAGAAGGAGGCGGAAGAGCTTAGAGCCCAAGCAAGGGACAAGGCCTTCCGCCGTATGGTTGAAGAAAGTTGCAAAGAGAAAGCCAAAGCCGTGCAAGAGTTGGCTGAGCAACGGGAGCATGCAGCTTCAGCTGCGTCGCATAGAATGGGGACGACCACCCCATGAGAACCTTTGGGTTCAAAACCAAAAACATACAAGTCGGCAGCAATTGTCCACGATTCCTTGGATGAGGGTGTTGCGCCGGAGAAGGAGAAGGGTTCAACTCCGCGGGGGGTAAAACGAACCAGAACAAGGATGATTGGTCAAGTGAGTGATGTTCATTATTCATTACTTTTCGCTAATCTTTCTTTTTTAGATTGGAGGTCCTCCCGGTGGTGACTCCGATCCCGGTTCCGGCGATGATGAAGATGACAAAGATGACAAAGAAGAGGAACCGGGATCCTCGAACAAAACTCCCTGTTTGCGATGTGTATCTCAAGGGAGACCTTTGGAATGCAAACTGCAATCGGGCAGTAGAAAAACTCAAGCCTGCATCGTCTGTCACCAACAGTGACAACGATGCAGTTGGTCCGGCAACAACGCATCGCAGTGATCTCACACCAAATGGGCAAGGATCAACAGGGTGGATGAACCGGGGGAGTACTTGGGTGATGCTAGAAGGATCGCAGAGAAGAATTCCGGGGGGATTGAGTTTGGAGCCAAGTTGGATGGGTTGGAGCGCCAACTCAGAGCCTTGGAGAGGTTCGCGAGTCAATCGACAATGGCAATCCTGGTGAGAAGGGAAGAGAGGGAGATGGGAAGAGAGGAAAACGTCGACAATGTTAAGATCGTGCAGGGTACCCTCAGGTACTTGCTTGATCTCCTAATGAATGGGATAGGACTCGGCGAAGCTATTAGCAACACCCTTGCTCCTTTCGGTCCTCGGAGTGCTAGCGAAGACAATATGAGAATAGGCAAGACAATGCGAGACGTGCAACGCGATAGCGATGACTAAAGTCTTGGCGACGTGTAGCACAGTGACGAAAATAGCTAGAAGACTTTGAACTAAGTCTTAAAATGTGCAGGATAGGAGAAGGACAATCTATGTCGATTTCGAAACTCAGGAAGCAAGTACAGTGGACTACAGTACTTATAGTAATTATTCTATATAATAGAAAAGACAATAAACCATATGGAACAAGTGTCAGATGATAGATAACAGATATGATGATCCGATGATACAAAGATACAAAGATGCAAAGGTGCGAAGGGACTTGATACGAAGATACGAAGCAGCGAAGCAGCGAAAGCTTCGGCAAAGGGTTGCGAGATGATAGCGAAGATGCAGGAGTCATACCTGAGCTAGCATGATCGTAACAGTATCCCCCTCTTATGCATTTGCCCTCAAATGCGTCTAGTGGGCTTCAAACAAAATAAAACAGTTAAGTCCGCGGGATCGAAAAAAGCGGAGAAGTCCGAGATCTCGGCAAGATCCGAACGGGCACTAAAGAAAGAAGCACGAGCATATAAGGCTCGGCGACTAAATTTTCAACTTCAACTTCGACTTTCAACATGTCCCCTCCATCGTCTCCCTCTGCTCATACGACCCAAGATCCTCCTGCCCGCCCTTCGTCAACGAAAACACGATGCGAAATGCTCTTGCACCGCAAGAAGCATTCTGGACGACGTAACCCGGCGACTGCAAACGATAGAGGCGCGTCTCGGCGCAGGCTTCTGGAGAAGATAGCGAGGCAAAAGAATGCAAAGGCCAAGGATAGGAAGAAGAACGAGAATGATGATGAGGAAAGTGACGACGGGAAAACAAGATGGGAGGAAATTCGTCAAGGGAAGGAAAGGGCACGAAGTGAAATCGTCAACGACAAGGAGCTCGTTGCAACGAAGGTGAGTTTTCTTGAGTATTTTCACAGCCGCATTTTAAACCCTTGTATTCAGGAGCTTGAAGCTTCTGGAGGTCTCGCACGTTGCGAGGACTTCGCAGAAGAACATTGGCAAGAACCCGATTCACCAACGACAATCGCGAAGAATTTAACTCCGCCCGTTACACCTAATCCCATCGTTTCCCATTCGAATCTCCGTTCACCTCCCTGTGTGAACTGTCGGTGGGTAGACGAGATGTGCGAGCTGCACGATGACAAGTCTACTCGCTGCACTCGTTGTATTTGTCGCCACGAAAAGTGCCACGATATGGAAAGGTCTGGCAAAGGCAACCGAACACAGAGGAAAGCGAGAGCATCAGCCAGGGAAGCCGAAGATGAAGGGGAAGCTGGCGAAGCAGAGGACGAGGGCATCACGGGATTGGCGAGACGAGGAAGCGGTCGGCGAAGGGAGAAGAGACTGGAGCAAGAGGTCCTCTTGCTTTGCTCGGAGTTAGGCGACCTATGAACCAGGGTAGGGACAATGGAAACCGTGGCGAGGGAAAACGAGAGGCGAATGCTCTCAATCTTCGAGAACATGGCCATGGGTCGCTATCCGGTCTTCGCGAATGTTGCCGGACCATCTGGATCGAGGGGCGAGGAGAAGAGCGAGAGTAGCGAGGAGGAAGAAAATGGCGATTAGATCGCCAAATGAACTTGTAAATAAAAATGTGTAGCTATAAAATGTTTTGTACTTTGTTAAATAAAATTTTCTTGCATTATATTTCTGTGAATTGTAAAAATAAAAGAATAAGAGGGAAAACAACAATCAAAAAACTATCATTTTGTTGTTTTCCGCGAAGAGCGCGAACGAAGAGTAGAGAGAAGTGAAAAGAAGGGCGAAAGTAAAGATAAGGAAACCAAGTATAAAGTGAAGAGAAAGGCGAGAGGCGAAACAATCTTACACGCTAGCGAGAACTTTCGCTAGTGGACCTGGCTTGGTAGGATACCTTTTGTGGAATGCGAGAAGCGTGTCGGGTTCAGGCGAAGATTCGTCAGTTGTAATCTCCGAAGCTAAAACCCATGAGAATTCATCGGCGGTACCTTCGTAACCATTCCACCGAACATAGTAGAGCAATGGACAAGCCTTTCGGCGACGATCGATTTTGGAGTCGAGTATTTCGGCGATCTCGTATTCTGGTTCGCCGTCAACTTCAATCGGCGGAGGCGGAGATTGGACTCTATTGGGGATAATGTTTTCAGTGTAGGGTTCGAGTTGAGATACATGGAATACCGGATGGATGCAACTCATATAGTCAGGGAGAGAAAGTTTGAACGATAATGAACCGACTTGTTCAAGAACAGTGAAAGGACCAAGATATTTCTCGGCGAACTTCGGCGCAGGGCGAGTGGAGTGAATATGTTCCGCGAGAATGTATACCTTGGAGCCGACGGGAATGATAGGTTGCGCGATGCGTTTCCGATCAGCCTGCTCCTTATAGCGAGACTGGGCGAGTGCCATCTCGTCTTTGAGGATAGAATGGAGTTCATCTAGATCAACGACGAAATCGTGAGCAGTATCGGAAGCGAGTTTGTACTCGGGATGAATGGTGATATTTGGATGATAACCTTTATTAGCGAAGAATGGAGTAATACCTGTGGAAGCATTCGGCGCATTGTTGTAGGCGAACTCGGCGATAGGCAGGAGGCGCGACCAGTCATCTTGCTGGTACGAACAGTAGATGCGGATATACTGTTCTAGAGTTTGATTAGCGCGCTCTGTCTGACCATCAGCTTCAGGATGATAACCAGAGGTAAAATGTAATTCCATCTCCAAGGCTTTACCAATAGCCTGGAAAAAGGCTGAGACGAACTCAGAACTGCGATCGGAGGTAACGTGGCGAGGAACACCGTGTTTGGAAAAAACATGAATGACGAAAAGTTCGGCGAGCTGCTCGGAAGTGATTGTATCGTAGGTCGGAATGAAAATAGCTTGTTTCGATGCACGATCAACAATGATGAGAATCGCTGTGTAGCCATTCGAGTCGGGAAGCTGCTCAATGAAATCCATTGAAATGGAATCCCATGGGCGGACAGGAACAGGGAGCGGTTTCAGGAAGCCGTACGGGCGATGTTGGCGAGGCTTGTTGCGACCGCAAACAGTGCATGAAGAAATGTAATCACATACTAATTCACGAACTTTCGGCCAAGTATACTCTCGGCGCACCGACGCGAGTGTGCGGTTTATGCCATAGTGTCCTGCGAGTATATGATCGTGGTGATTGCGAAGGACTTGAACGCGGAGATCGGAATGATTGGGAACATAAACGCGGTTGTCAAGGCGAAGTAGACCATCATCGGCGAGCGTCCAGCGAGGATGCTGAGTATCGGCGGCGAACTCCAAACCTCTAACAGCCTCGGCGTCGTGGTGATAGCTTTCGCGGATGGACTTGTGAAGCGAATCGACATCCATGATAACTGACGCCCTGAGGACTGGTCCTTGTAAAAAGGTCGCGCAAAGCAAAGAGGTCAATTGTTCTTCAGTAAAGATGGGTCTAAAATTCTGCGGATTGACCTTGGCATAGCTGCTATCCCCCTCTTTAGGGTAGACGTCCCATCGTCTAGTCATAGCATCTGGCTTACCACCGAGCTTTCCAGGGCGAAAGCGAATAACCATGTTGAACTGGTGAAGAAATTCTGACCAGCGAACCTGTCGGCGAGTCAGAATCTTCGTCGTTGAGGAATACTCCAGGTTCTTGTGGTCTGTGACAACGTCGATTGAGTCGCCTGAGCCTTCCAAGTAATGGTGCCATGCTTTAAAGGCTTCAAAGATGGCGAGAAGCTCTTTATCGTGCGTATCGTAGTTGAGTTCGGCGGCCTGTAGCGTTCGCAAGAGGAACGTGACCGGATGTATCTCGTTGTCGGCAGTGATGATAGAAAGTATAGCGGCAATCGCATAATCGGATGCATCTGTTTCCACAATGAGAGGCCTATTTGGCTCCCAATGCGCGAGAACGGGAGCGTGAGTAAAAGCATCTTTAAGCAAATCAAAGGCAGACTGTTGTAATGACGACCAAAGCCAGGGAGCGTCCTTGCGCGTGAGTCGTGTGAGAGGAACGACGATGTCGGAATAACTATAAATGAATCGGCGATAGAAGTTGGCGAAGCCTAGGAAAGACTGAACGTCCTTCACTTTGCAAGGCGTCGGCCACTCGCGAATGGTCTGAACCTTGTCGTCGGCCATCCGGAGACCCTCCGGTGACAATATGTAACCGAGGTACTCTACCGTGTCTTTGTGCCATTCACTCTTCTTTGCTGAAGCGTAAAGCTTGTACTGGCAAAGTCGGCGAAGCACTTCGCGAACGTGTTCGCGGTGTTGTTCTAGGTCATCGGAGTAGATTAACAAATCGTCCATATAAACAATGACGAAACGATCAAGAAGGTCGGCGAAGACCGTATTAACAAACCGCTGAAACACCGCGGGTGCATTCGTCAGCCCGAAAGGCATAACATTCCATTCAAAAGATCCGTAGCGAGTACGGAAAGTCGTTTTCCACTCATCACCGGCAGCGACGTGAACGAGATGAAAAGCATGTTGAAGATCGATTTTGGTATATATTTTCGCCTTGCCTGGTGCGTCAAGCAAATCGGATAAAAGGGGTAAAGGATACCTGTCCTTTTTGGTAATGGCATTGAGTCCGCGAAAATCTATGCACAGGCGAAGCGAACCATCCTTCTTCGGGACAAAAAGAATTGGAGCGCCGTGTGGCAAAGTTGACGGCGAAACGAATCCATTGGCGATGTTTTTGTCCAGCCATTCGCGGAGTGCCTCTTGTTCTTTAGGCGAGAGTGGGTAAATGCGCGAAAGAGGCGGCGATTTACCTTCCTCAAGATCAATTTTGATATCAAAGTCGCGATGTTCGGGAAGTGTGTCGGCCTTCATCTTGTCGAAAATATC